>RXPK01003028.1:0-90949 GCA_004143645.1 Protaetia brevitarsis | reverse complement strand
CGTCTTGATCCACGATCATATCCAACAATCTAAGATACGGGAAAAAAATTTAATAAAATAATGAGCTTCTATGAAAATAAATTAAGAACCTGTTCAAGAGCTCTTCTGAGCGTGTGCAACCGAAAGCGCTTACTATCCTGTTCTTTCCAAATACTCGGCATCGTTACCACTGTATCTCTCGTACAACTGGTCCCATTTCGTATCAATATCAGTATCTTCAATGAGACCTCCACAGTAAACCAACGATTGCATGTCCGGTGGAGTCTCGGAAAGTGTGGAAGTTGCCTCGTGCATGGCAGCCACGCAGGCCTCATGGTCGTATCTGCACAGCCATGTGAAGACGTTGTTCCTATTTAATATGTCAGTATGTGCGTCCGCGCCATCTTGGAGATTATCGTAAGCTGTTTCAAGGATATCCCTGACAAAACGCTGTAGGAAATAAATACATATTTCGTGTAAACCTTAGTCAAGATGATGAAACCATTGAAAAAATGATTTTAGGTCAAGCAATCATTGAGGAGTATTTTATTTTGAGTTAGTTGAAGAGAAACTAACGCTAGTAAACCTTTTTGATTATACCAGCGAGAAGTGTGGTTAGATATAACTATAACACACCCCAGTGACCAACTATATTTATTTCATATTTTATAAATATCTAAAAAATATTAAATCTTTTTTGAATATTTGTTATATTAATATAATATGCATAAAATATATTATAGAAAATATATTAGGAAAACATTTAAAAAATATATATGTTATGTAGCATTAATAATATTTTATTGCAAATGTTTTCTCAATATATTTTTCATAACTCTGCAAGAATATTTTGCTTTGTATTTCTGTATATATTTATTTCATATAAAAAAAAAGATTGAATTTTTGCTTTTGTACATTTGGTGCGTAGGACGAATAATATAAAATGGGTAAAATATGCATACATATTAACTACCTATTTAAAATGATAGTTTAAAGATTAAATTAGATAATATATATCTAATATGATTTAATTAGTATCTAAGTTGAGCGCTGTAACTTTTCTATTAATATATCTGTGTTTCGTATTATATCATTTGTAATATTTGTAAGTTGCGAACGTCAACACAACACCTCTATTCATTACGGTGCCGGTGTTATATGATTTAGTATTGTTTATGCATCTATGGATTAGATACATAAAATGCATACGCGCACGTGCGTATCATCAACGTTTTCATTCGTTTGTCCGTTACGTGTTATAGTTTATAATAGTATACGATTAGGGCAGATTAGGGTTAACTGTGCAATTAATTGTTGCGGGGTGTGTTTTAGTTTTTGTGGTGACTACGAGGTAAGCAAAACTCTGAACATGTCATGGCATTTATAAGATAATTGGAATGCTCAATATCGCTATGTACAGAAATCGTTTAATAATATAATTGTAGGAATTTTATGCATCATATATGTACTGCATCTACCAGATAAATTGCTAGTTGATTTGCTTAAGAGATTCATCTCGGTAGATAAGCGTCATAACCTCAAATAGAGGTTAGAATACGTTGTGTTGTTTTATTGTTTGTACGTAGAATGTTTTCAAATATTATGAAATAAAGTAAACATAAGTATCGTAAGTATTAGAATGTAGCTATCACTCTAATTATTGTAAATGCTCCAAATGTATTAGTAGGTGTTGATAATGTTGTACGATGTTTTATTCATGGTATGATCTAATACAATTGGCATTGTTTTAGAGGCCATAAGGAAAACGTCATGAGAGCGCCACTACCGAAGATATGAAAAAAGCCATAGGGTTGTACCTGGCACCAGCCAACGCTAGACTTAAAAATGAGTATTTTTCATTTTTATTGGCTTATTCAAATAAAATGATAATAAATACGTTTGTTTTTTATTTAGAACACTTCAATTAAAAAAATAGTGATTAATTTGATAAACCTTCAGTATACCTTAAAAGATGCCAAAATTATTGATTATTAACTTGTATGGTGAGTGTGAAAAAACAAGTTCTTGGCTTTTAGACAACTCTATGTATGTTTCAACTTTTCGTTATCGACGTTATACATTCTAAATAACCAAGAAGAATTTTAGTTCATTTTGACAAATTAAATAGATTGCATAAAAAATCTCAATTTTCATATAAATATTTGACAAATATTTTAGAAAAAATATAGGGCTTACATTAATTTTAAAATATGGAATAAATATTTTAATTGAATATTTTATCTATATTTAGAAAAAAAAAAGTATGAAAAATATATTCAAAAACCTCTCACGAAAAATATTTATAAAATATATTTTTAAAAATATCTATGTAATATTTCTGGCTGTTAGGGTATGGTTATAGAACGGAAAAGTCTTATTTTAACCCCTATAAAACGCCTGTAAAGTTTGCTTACATATTTCAGATATAGTCTCCATAGTTGGAGATTTTTTTCTAACTATTAATTATTTACGATAAAATAAAACTCGACATTTTAAAAAACCACACTTACCCTAAAATTATCGTAATATTGAGAATTGACAAGATGGCGATTGAGGAAACTCAGGCCTCTGAAGAAGCTAGCCAGCGGTATGTAATCGGTTTCCCTCGAAAGATAGGTCAGAAGGTTCATAGTTATGTTATAGTGCAATCTGCCAGACCTGGCCAAATTCAAGGCATCGTCCACCAATTGGGCTCTGTTCAAGACGTGTACATCTTCGAAATTCTCGGACTTCAAATTGGTCGATTATCAGATTCCAGTTTTCGTCCTCGTATTGAACGCGATAGAATCCTAAGCAAACAAAAACAAAAGATGATGCAAAACTTACGGCGTTAAACAGAGTTTCTAGCACCTGCAGATTGCTTGTTGATAATAATCCATTCGTCATCTTCAACTGTGATGTCCGTCTCTTCTTCTGCGAGTTTCAGCCAATGGGTGGCTGTGGTGTTTGTAAAGTCAGCATCCGAAGACGTGGCGTAATTTATGGGTATCGCCCATAAAACATCTGTTCTATCATTGGCGTCCAGAAGAAGGAATCTAGACTGTAAATTGAAAAAATGATGATTTTTAAAGTATCTTGGCGAAAGAAAATAGGAGAAAGGTTCCTAAATATTGAACGTCCCAAAAACAATATATATATATATTAGGTTATACGTTCCTTTCGGAACTGAAACCGCTAAAAGTTCTTGAAACCCCTTCGGTATTAAAGCGGTGGGTCACTCCGCCTTTCCTTCTTCTTATTATCTATAGGCTGTTATGCTTCTTAGCTTCATCCGCGACTTTTTCCATTCCTTCCGGTCTTTCATCCTGTTTCTCCATCCGTTTACACCCATCTTTTTTATATCACTCACTACTTGATCTTCCCATCTACTTTTTGGTCTTCCCCTGGGCCTGGTATCCTTAGGTTTCCACTCCATTATTTTTCGTATTATTGCCCCTTTACTCTTTCTGTTTACGTGTCCATACCATCTTATTCGTTTTGATTTTATTGTTCTCACTATATTTTCTTCCTCTAGAATATTATCTATTTCAAAGTTCATCAGTCTTCTATAGTGTTGGTCGCCTTCTTTCTTGGGCCCAAACATTTTTCTAATTATTTTTCGTTCAAACACTTTTAACTGTTCTTCTTCCTTATTTGTTAAACACATTGCTTCAGCTGCGTAAACTACTACTGGTCTTATTGCAGTTTTATATACTCTTAGTTTCGTCCTCTTGCTTATAATTCTATTTTTCATGATGTCTCTGTATTTGTAATAGGCATTGTATCCGGATTGAATTCTATGCATAATTTCCATGGTTTTTTCATTTCTGTTGTTTATAATGACTCCTAGATATTTGAATGATTTCACTTCTTCGTATTCATGCTCTGCTATTTTGATCTTTAAGTGTACATCTTCTCTCTCTGCTCTACCTATTTTCATATATTTTGTTTTTTGCTGGTTGATCTGTAGTCCTCTTTTGCTTGCTTCATATAATAGTTTTGCTGTCGTCTCTTCTAGGTTTTTCTTATTCCTCGATATCACCGCGATGTCATCTGCATATGCTATTATTTGAACGGATTTTGTTATTATATTTCCGGTGGCCTTACTCCCTTTTATTGCTCCTTCTATCGCTATATTAAACAGAGTCGCTGATAGCCCATCACCTTGTCTCACACCTCTTGTAATTTCTACCGCCTCTGTTATCCCTTCATATGTAAGTACTGCTGCCTTTGATTCTTCTATCGTCATTTTTATCAATCTTATCAGTTTTTCAGGTATTCCCAGTGCTCTTGCGTCTTTAACTATCATGTTTCTTTTTAAACTATCAAAAGCTTCTCTGAAATCTATAAATAATACATGTAACCCAAAAACAATACTTTTATAAAATCAAAGCGAATAGACTAAGCTTTGAGAAAAAGGAGCCACTGTTGAATTGTAACGACGTATGCATACCTGCTGGTTTGCTTGTTAGGATAATCTTTAACGCGGTTACTTACGGACAGCTCGTTAAAAACTTATAGAATTACCCTTGTAACAGCGACATGATGCTTTCTGATTCTCATGGTGGCTCTGGCAATCACGGCTGTGATTAAAATCAACCCTAGTGAGGTAGCTTCAGTGCGTGAGTGATTTTCCAGAGCTCTTACTGTGATGTACGAAACAACTTTTAAATAAATCAGTACAATAAACCGTCGTTTTTTGCTTTTATTCCTCAAAACAAGACAAAAACACGGGTAAACGTAATAATTATGCAAGTAAGCAAAATCTTTACTATTGATTGGTTGAATTTACCGAAGTTTTGGATTTATTTGTCGAGAGAAAGGGGTTTGCATTTAAGTTTTGACATCCGTTGTGAAAATTGATATAAACGATAAGTTATCGGTTTGTAATATGAAAATTAAATGACCCCAATTTATACATACAAGGTGGCATTAAATCGAAACTAGCAAAAAAAGATAATCTTTCTTTGAAATACCTGATTCTAAGTGAGGATTTTACCTCGGTAAACCTAACGCCGTGTCAGGCTCTATGGGCGATTACGGCTGGCAATCGAAAAAAAGGCGAAAGTTTGCGTCGTACCACGGCTAAGGGGCAATTACCGAACACGAGACGGAAGATTACACTGTGTCACACCCATAGGGCGACTACAGCGATTATAAACTGTAGTCGCCCCACGGACGTAACAGGGTCGGAATACTAGTGTCGTGTCACACCCGAAAGGCGACTAGGACCTGAAGTCCTACACAAACGGAGATAACTATTACGCTGTGCATTTAAGTTTTGTGTTAATCACTACTGCGATTATAGACTGTAGTTGCCCCACGGGCGTGACACGATCGGCTAAAACTATTGTCACACCCGAAGGGCGACTACGTTCTATAATCAGGTCAGGGAGGAGGGTCAAGTATCGGCGGAATTTTAAGTGCACGGCTTATATGGGCACGCAGCGCATGTGAGGATCGTGTAGAATGAATTTGCCATGCGTGGAGACACGGTAAACTTGAAAAACCAAGAAAATTAGTTAATAAAAACAATTTAGTGAATATACGTGGCTGCAATTTTCTTTATGTGTTGCATGGATGATTTGATTGTCTGTCTCATTTGCAAGATTTCTATTTGGAATATGACATGAGGGCATGATAATGCAAATCTGCTTGATGCGTTTTCAATAGACGCAGCTTTAACATAAGTTTTACCAAGTATCACATTTGTTATTACCCGATAATTCGAGATGATCCCGAGCTAGGACAGTAGATTCAAGGTTCTTCGAACGTGTGATGTGACCTGCCATAATTAAAACACCTCTTTTTATCTTTAGATGATTTTACAAAGGCAATAAAATGTTTTAGCCACTCTGGTTGCAGAGGAATTGTTATTCAGATTGATAAAGAGATGTAGAAAGCAGGAGGTAAAACAATCGATACTGGAATTCCCTCTAAATTACTAGAATCACTAGAGTATAAGAACAATGTCCTAGTATCTGACAAGTTCTATTTTTCTGGCCTCTATCCATGCATTTCTTCTTTCCCAAAAAAAAAACTTATTGCTTAACTTCATTTTTTTAGGGTGCCTTCAACATGTTTCTGTAAATTCCCCTCAAGTTCATAGTTTCTTCGTTTGATTAATGTTTTTTTGCACACCATATTTGTGACTGTTTTGCAATATTTTTGTTTGGAATGCTTGGTTCTTTTATCACTCAATTAGCACATAATTCAGAATAGGTATAATCGACAAAAAAAAATTGATTTACATTTGGGAAATAACTTATTTTTAGTTTACTTTCGATTTTACAAAATCAAGCAGGCTTTTACAGTAGCGCAAAAACTATTTTCATTTGAGGTGAAGTACCTTTTTTGTTAGCAGCATGCCCAAGTTTTTCCAATAATATTATTGTTACATATAGAAGTCTTCCAGCTATAGACGAATAGCTTATAGAATTAAAAATGCTGATTGCCAAAGAAAGTCAAACTTACCTGACTCAATACGATCTTTCCATCAACCCTTGCCACACTGACCAACGGAAAACCTGCTTGCGAGCTCCAAGTATCCATTATCTCTGCAACGTCTATATCCGACTCGGGATCTGCTTCAAGAACGGCTGTCTGCAGTCCATCCCAGAGATCTTGAGCTACAGCTGCTTTGAATGCCCTGTTTTAAATAAATTTGTGTTGTAGCTATAACAGTTCTGAACAAGTTTGATATGGAAGTGATTTTAAGATCGAGTACTTAGTTGTTGTTTTATTCAAATCGGAGAGACCAACTTGAGTGCATTTCCTTCTCAGTGTGAATAGAATTAAATTTCATTTTATTTTACAATATTCTTTTTTTTTGGTTTCCATGCTTTTATAACTACTAAGGCTATAATGTACATAGAAATAATCCTGAAATTGATCGATGAATAATTATTTTAACTGTAAAACAATCAATAACAATTTGCTTCTACTAAAATCATTCAAAGAGATGTTATTTTTTTCATGACGTGAAATTTTTGACGATGGATTACCAGAATATTAATTAATTTCACTAGTTTATCCTGCTATAACCTTTATTTTTATTTTCTGTTTAACCGTTGTCATTTTAAATATACTTCATTTACTATAACAGACGAAGTACGTCATTACTTGCAAATTCGGGCCATGCAATACCATATTATTAAAATAACCAGCTAACATATAACTTATTCATGTTCAATTAAAGATACTATGTTGGTGCCTACTGCTTTTCAAATTGCATGCTTGTCACATCTTTCCAATGTATGCCCACCAATTTAGTTATAGCTGTCAACTGTCAAAGGGTTATATTCTGCATTTGCAGTAAAGTGTGGGAATTTGCGTTTATACTTGGTATATATTTATTTAAAATAAGTAGTTATTACAACTAAACCATATCGAAACCATTGTGTAAACAATCGGATGAGTTAATAGTTTCGTTAATCGTGTATTTCGACGCAGAACGCGAGAACAACAGGCCATTACTCCCGTTAACTTTCGTGCGAGGAGTATAAAATCCATATATTTTTAATGTCATATTCTTTACAGTATTTCGTTTTTAGAGAGTAACGAGTGTTCTAAACATTCATGTTGCATACATAAGCAAAATTTCATCCATGAGTAAACAAGGAATTACATCCACTAACCCAAAACGAAAATACATACGAAATAAATGTTGTAAAAATTGATTATTCTACTCATTGTCAATGTGCAGTTAGAAATATAATTTATGACATGTACGAAAACAGTGAGTATATACAATTATTGTTTATAGAAGTGGTTCTTTCACATATACATTTTTCAGACTAACATAACACATTAAACATTTTGAACAGTGCTCTTAAAGAAAAATACATTTCTATTGTTGAAACATAGATATTATTTGTTCTCAAAGAAAAGGAAGTTTGTTACGAAACGATGGATGAAATATGGCAGATCGGAGGACGCATACAATTGTATAAAGCGGATTGAATTAAATTAGTCTGGAAATTTGACGTACTTGGTGTACAACATATTAGAAACGAAATTCAGAAGTAGTAAATCAGAGAGACTGGCTTGGATAGAGAAGAAACTTGCATACTAATCGTTACTGTGAATACTTTAAGCGATAATGGTTCCGATTAAATTTATTATACTGACTTGTGCTTTTTTGTTATTTTTTTCCACTGCTATCATGATTAGCATACTTTAAATCCTGATTTTCAAAAAGAATCATCACTAATATTGACGATAAATGTTATTTTTAAGAGATTGTTAATTCACCTGTCAAAAGTGTTTGACAGTTAAATAACCTAACGGTTTGTTTACGTTTTAACGAACAGAAAATTTGCAACACGGTCGTGATGTCATAGCAAACTTACTCACGTAGTACCTCGTCTGTTATAATAAATGAACTATACATATTAAAATAACATATACAATAATTATTGGCCGTTTGCGCCGATATGTTAAGCTTGATTTAACTTTAAGTAATACTGAGAATTGAGAATGTAATATTCACTATTTGTATTAAGTTTAAGATGTCACCTTCAATGTGTCATGTCGGCGCAAACAGAATAAAAGAGTTTAGTTACTACTATATACGTACATGTTGTTTAAGTAAACATTCAATCCCTTTTGGAATACTTCAGTTGTTAGGAAATGTTCCATCATACGAATCACAGCTCCAGCTAAACAAAACGAATAAACAGAATGATTATTAATGACAGAGTTTATATGGTCGAAAATATGTTCAGGTACCGCCATTTCCTTAGTGTTATTCAAAGCATTTATTCTAATAATTAGTGGCAGCTATTCAAATAATTGCCATTTTCTAATAGACGTCGCAAGGAATAATGCCGAATGAAATAAACGTTGCACCCTAATCATAGTCAAGGTAATACTACTTGAAAGCAGTTGCGGCTCATGACAATATTGAGTACCTAGTGTAGTATTTTTACAGAAAATAAAAGTTTTCTTAATGATTAATAATAATAATAATAATGTGCTTTATTGTCATGAAAATTACTAATTTTGTGGACAAAGCAAAGTAAAGATTACACTAAAATACAGGTAACAACAGAAGAATACATATTGTTGGAGACATTAAGCTGTCAAAGTAAGAGAAAAAAAAAAAGTTTAAGCGAAAGCATTGCGCTACTCGAAAAAGGAAAATAAATAAATAAATAAATAAAACAGTAATTAATTAAAATGTAAATTTAAATTCAAATTTTACTTTTACTTTCCTGCGAAAATTGACGTAGGTTGGTATTGATCTAAGCTGGATTGGGAGATGGTTGAATAGCTAGATTGCATTATAGATAATTGAGTTTTTAGTTAACTCTTGCCTTTTTTGTAATTTAAAAATGGTACTAAAATTGTATAACTACAAGTGCCTTAAAAGGGAAGAGAGTAGCGAATATTCAAAAAGGACTCCATTAACTGGCCACAGATCTAATTGCAAAGCACGCAGAAGGCAATTTTGTGGTGAGGGAGTCGATATGGAGAAACCATCGAAGAGTGTCATCAACGATAAGACCCAGCAATCTGACAGATGGAACTATAATTGACAGTTTTATTTTCGAGCACCTTTATAAGGTAGAATAACCGTTTTTCTTTGTTATAGCATAGGCAGTTGGAATTGCACCACTGTTTGACGAGGGTTAAGTCCCTAGATACAACCGATTGCAGGTCTACTCTGTTTGGGCTGCTCCAAGTGATGCTAGTGTCGTCTGCGAAGAGACATAATTGCCCGCTCCGATCTTTAATAAAAAGAAGGAAAAGTATTGGCCCAAGCACTGAGCCTTGAGGAACGCCAGAGTCAATTCCCATGCACGATGCACGATGAGGGAGAACTATTTTACGATCTGTTTCCTATTGAAAAAGGTCCGATTTGAACCATTCCAGAGGAGTACCACGAATCCCACAGCAAAATAATTTTCTTATTAGGATGTCATGAGTGACACAGGCTTTAGAAAAGTCCCAGAACACAGTTGCTGTAAAGTGTTTGTTATTAATATTAGTAAAGTAAAGTAATTCATTTGTGATTCGCAATGGTGGGGCTATGGTCCCGTAGCTCTTTAAGAGGAACCTTCGCTGCTCTAATCAATTTTTACAGAAAGCCACAAAGGTAGATGCTGAGGCGGCTACTAGAATAAATACGGTACCCGTAACTATGGTAAACCATACAAAACAACGTCAAACAAGAACAAGAGAGAGACTAATTAGAAATCACAAGCGTGTGCTAAACATATCAAATACTACATCACTACAACATTAGTTTGCAGATCAATGCAGAAGCATGACAATGAAAATAAGCAGGATTTAACTTTACATTTAAAACATTTAAAAGAGTTAACCTTTACAGGAGTTTGCAACTTGCTATACAGGGTTATTATTGTATAGCACTTTTTAAAAAAAAAGGGGTAAAAGATATACATGAGCAATGCCTATATATACAAAAAATTACGGTTCTAAGTACACGGAGTACCGAGAAAATGATTTTTCTTTATTCGAGTCCGGCCCTGACTCATTTAGCATACCGGTGAACCATGGGTCGTCGCTACATTTTGAACGTTGGGATTTACATTTAGTGTGCACTTGCTATTCGCAGTGGATGCGTGCGGTTACAATGGCAGCGTATAGATTTGAAACACGCAACATAAAGTTAACAATCATACATACAGTTTTATTGCAAAGATAATAAGTTTATTTTAAAACAAATTTAAGGTTTAAAATGTGCTACTATTTTACGTGATATACGAGTTCATGGCAATAGCACATCACAATAAATAATCACCTGAATGCTTTCTTTGCATTCTGGTGTTTCCGTCTTATTTCACTTTAAATCTTGTGTAAATAACATCTGGTTTGAATGAATTCACTATGCCTAGCATTTAATATATCGATGTTTACTTACAGATAGTTGAAATTCGTTTCTTATCAGATTTATGTGCATACATACGGTAAACACAGATGTGGGCCGTCTTTAACTACATTTTGGGCCCTAAAATTTAGAAAATTACAACATGCACATGGAACCGTAATTTTTTGTATATAGACATTGCTCATGTATATCTTTTACCCCTTTTTTAAAAAAAGTACTATACAATAATAACCCTGTATAATCGACATTTTAAGAATATTTTTTTTTATGAACTGGTGGTAATAGGTAATTCTTTTCCCTAGCAACGTACTCGTGCAAGACACCAGCAGAGAACTGCGATCTGCGATTGTGTACAAGACACACAACTTCCATAATATATGCATCGTAGAAGGTTCAAATCTTTTGATCTTCAATAGAAGTTTTTTACAAGACTCGCGAGATAATGTGTTACACGTTAAATCGCTTTCTTAAAAAAAAAACACTAATTTCAAACGTATTTTTCAAGTTTTTGAAACCGTCTTATTCTCATATATCAAATCTGCCGTATCACCTTTTTGAATTTCCTTAAAATTCATCCACAAATAGTTTCGCAATTAATTGCTTTGATTTCATTCATTTTAAAACACAATTTCGGTCTAATGCATCCTAAAATTGTAAACAAGCAGACTAACAGCACACTACAATTTCACAGAGAGATCGTTAATAAAAATGAGAAATAGTGTTGGTCCAAACACTGAGCCCTGAGGCACACCCTTATTAACTTCGCGTAGGTTATATAAATAGATACCATTTACGGACGATTAGATAGATAGCTACTGAACCAGTAAAGAGAGATACTGTACATGCATACGTACATTTATCGTAAGCGACCCTATCGAAAAGATTGCTAATATCGTCGGGACTTTGGGCGTCAAAAGTCATCGGTCTAGTCGAGGTAAGGGCGTCGAACTCCATGGCGTTCTGGTGTGAATTAACGACGAACTGTTCCGCGAGACGCATGTTGGTTTCGACCGATGCTGTAGCGTAATACTCGAAGTATGTCGCAAATCCCTCATTCAGCCACAGATGATCCCACCAGAGTGGACTGACCAGGTTACCGAACCATTGATGGGCAAGCTCGTGGGCTATTATCGTTGCTACGTTCTGCTTCTCGGTCGCTGTGGATATGCCTTCTTTCCAGAGTAGATATCTGTCCCTATAAATACATATCCGTAAATTGAAAGAAACCGCTTTAAAAAATGGAGTACGCTCTCAAATATGTTTATTAATTAATTCACAATACGTCAAGTTTTGACAGCTATTACTCTCATTATCTCCAAAAATATCTTAAACACCCGTTCCACGACGGTTTGAAACACCGAACAAATTTTTCGAACACTAATACCATTGTTTAAATATATATATCTAGTTAGTCAACGTAAGGCATTTTCGGAAAAATAAAGTATTGCTCAGGGAAGTGGTGCACTCGGTGAATGTAAATTGATTTGAAAACGTGATAAATATAACAGGTATCTCGGTCAGAGTGAGAGACAGATTTCTGTGTTTTATCCATCTGCGGAAACGACGGAATCCGTATCGGTGATTTACTGGCATTGGCGAATTGTGTGGCCTAGGAAAAAGGGAGGGTGGATGCATGTGACGCTGTGATGACGCACCTCGTGATAATTCTCGTGTTTGTTTACATTAGAAGATTAGAATTCTGAGGTATTCTAAAGATGTGTTCAGTTCAATATGGATAGGAACTATCGGAAGCAGGAGATTATCATCATGTCTGATAGTCAAGCAGCCATCAAGGCGTTGAACTCATATGAAATCAGTTCCAAGATGGTCTGGGAATGCCTAGGGAAATTAAGTGAGCTAGAAATAAAGCAACCCTCCTGTGGGTTCCGGGTCACACAGGAGTGAAAGGAAACGAAATAACGGATAATCTCGTAAAAAAGGGACTGGAATGCCTTTTGTAGGGCCTGAATCCTTTTGCGGGTTAAGTAGCAGTACAATACTGAAGAAACTAAAAAGAGAAATGGAGCAGAGAAAATTCAGTTACTGGGAAAATCTCCAGGGAATGAGGCAAAGTAAAATTCTTCTGGGAACTTATAACCAGAAGAGGCTTAAAGAATGCATCAACCTGAGTAAGAACAATGTTCGCATACTAACAGGAATACCTTCAGGCTATTGTAGACTGAAAGGACACCTGAGTAAGCTTGGATTGGAAAAAGATTCTGAATGTAGATTTTGTGGGAAACAAGATGAAACACCCATCCACCTCCTCTCAAACTGCGCAGCACTGTGCAACTCGAGGGCATTGCAACTGGGAGCATGTGAAATCGAAGAAGGAGACTTACCTAGACTGGGGCGCTCTGACAGCCTACACTTTCTGAAAGGAATAGGATTGGAAGGCCAGCTGTAAAGCAGCAAGAATAGAGGACACAATAGATCTTTTAGGTCGCAGTGTAACATCACCCTTCTATTTACATACATACATCAGGTGAAACCCTGGTAAAGAACCTTGAAAGGATAACGGTCATTCGAGGATCTTTTAGAAATGCACCAGGTGTGGTGGCTAAAGAAGCCTATTCCAAACTTGAAGCTATTTTAGCCAGGAATCCGAGATTTTCCGTTTACTACGAAATATCTCAAGTATTGAATGGATCTGGTTCGAATGATTAGAAAAGTCACCACAGTACAAATACGCACCAATAACAACGTGTGATGTCAAAGAATCCTTTTCACATTACAAAAACATTCTATCTGACAGGAGACATAATTTCACTCCAGAAAATTTAGAAAAAATATTTTGTTTGCCATTTTAATAATAATTAAATCAAAGTTGTATTTATTTTATCAGCATTAAAAATGTGTTTGCACAGCTCATCTCCCGTATTGATTTTTTCCTGATATAAATTTTAAATAAAAAAAGGAGTGATTCTATAGTGCATATTTTCCATATTCAAATGCATATTTCGACTATTTAAATACATATTTATATATTTTTAGAAGCATATTTTGATATTTTTAGTGCTTATAAATCCGGCCTTTATTTCTTACCTGTACGTGACCAAACCCCAATTCTCCATAGCACCAGCGGAGAACCAATCATCTGGTATAGAGACTTGATCCAGCTTATCCAGACTGTAGTCGACACCCGTGTATTCCTCCAATTTATTCAGGAGATCAATACCCATTTGAAGACCATAGGCGCCTCTTCCTTCATCTATCAATTCTGGAACGCCGTAAACTGCTTGGTTCTCTGCCTCGTTCTCATCGACAGCCAACTCGGAAACGACGAACGCCACCAGATAGGTAGACATCTCAACCGAAGTTTCGAAATTATCTTGGAATTTACCGTTACTGAAATCGATAGATACCACGTGAGATATACTAGGGTGTATCACTCGAAGGATATTCTTTTCTAACTCTTATAATCGGTGAAAGATACGAAAAAAGCTTTTATAAATGTTAGCAGCATTTTGGTTTTTCTACAACGTAAAATTATCAACATTTATACAGCGTATTTCGTAACCTCGGAGTACTATTTTCGGTTTTCTTAAATAGAATACTCACATTATTATCCCATTTTTATAACTAACAGCTTCTTGCGGGTTTCGCCGTGTGTCAAAACTTTCGCTCGACGTTTCGCTGTTCATACTGACAGCTTCTTCAGGATAACTGAACTGATTCTCCATGGTCCGACATTCTTCTTATATACGCCCCTGGTGCATCCAACCGTGTAGTTTCCGCTCCATTGACCGTGACGGTTCGTAGTAGGCTCTTCCACGTGTTACTAAGGTGGTACCCTTCTTCTCTGTTAACGGTTTTATTCTTTTCTATTTCTATGGCTTCCCTGATGAGTCTTTTCCCGTAGTTCTTGGTGGTAGTTATTACTTTTACATTCTTGAAATCCATTTTGTGTCCGGTGTCGTGCATGTGTTCCTGCCATCGCTGATTGATCGCCCCTTCTTAATCTTGCGTCCTCTCATGTTCTTTTATTCTTATGTCGATGGCTCTTCCTGTTTGTCCGACGTGGCACTGTCCGCATTGGCATGTTATCTTTTAGATACTTCTGTGCGCCCCTTGGTATCTTATCTTTTGCGGTCGGTAGATACTGCTGGATCGACGTTGCAGTCCCGAAGCGTACTTGTACGTTACGTTTCTTCAAAATTCGGCCTGCTTTTTCGGTGACTACTGCTATATAAGGTAACACGCCATCCCTCTTCGTGTTCTGTAGTTTCTCCAGTGTCGTCTTCTTCTTAGTGGCTCTCCTTATGTCGATGTCAGTGTAACCATTCTTCTTTAGTGCTTTCTCCAAATGTATCTTTTCACTGGTAAGATGTTGTTCGTCACTGATGGTTCGGCTCTGGATAGCAATGTTTGTATTAATGTCTTCTTCTGCATCGGATGATGGTGAGATCTTGCATGCAGATATCTATCGGTGTGCGTCTTCTTTCTAAATACTGCGTGCTGTAGCATTCCCTCTTCTGTTTTCTTAACCATAACATCCAGGAAAGGGAGATTTCCATTTTGTTCTTTCTCCATGGTAAACTTTATGGCTGGTGCTGCGAGTTTATGTGTTCCAAGACTGTCGTATTACAACACAGCAACACGAGAAGAAAAACTACAACAGTTTCTTGGAAACACATAAACTCGCAAGCACCCAGCCATAAAGTTTACCATGGAGAAAGAACAAAATGAAATCTCCTTTCCTGGATGTTATGGTTAAGAAAACAAAAGAGGGAATGCTAACAGCACGCAGTATTTAGAAAGAAGACGCACAACCGATAGATATCTGCATGCAAGATCTCACCATCATCCGATGCAGAGAAGACATTAATACAAACTTTGCTATCCAGAGCCGAAACCATCAGTGACGAACAACATCTTACCAGTGAAAAGATAACATTTGGAGAAAGCACTAAAGAAGAATGGTAATTGACATCAATATAGGAGAGCCACTAAGAGAAGACGACACTGGAGAAAACTACAGAACACAAAGAGGGATGGCGTGTTTACCTTACATAGCAGAGTCACCGAAAAAGTAGGCCGAATTTTGAAGAAACTTAACGTACAAGTACGCTTCGGAACTGCAACGTCGATCCAGCAGTATCTACCGACCGCAAAGGTAAGATACCCAAGGGGCGCACAGAAGGTATCTAGAAGATAACATGCCCAATGCGGACAGTGCTACGTCGGACAACAGAGAAGAGCCATCGACATAAGAATAAAAGAACATGAGTGGGACGCAAGATTAAAAAGGACCGATCAATCAGCGGTGACAGAAACAATGCACGACACCGGACACAAAATGGATTTCAAGAATGTAAAAGTAATAACTACCACCAAAGAACTACGGAAAATACTCATCAGGGAAGCCATAGAAAAGAGAAGAAAAAAACCGTAACAGAGAAGAAGGTACCACCTTAGCAACACGTGGAAGAAGCCTACTAGAACCGTCACGGTGCAATGGAGCGGAACTACACGGTTGGATGCACCAGGGCGTATTAGCAAAGATGTCGGACCATCGAGAATCAGTTCAGTTATCCTGAAGAAGCTGTCAGTATGAACAGGAGAACGTCGAGCGAAAGTTTTGACACACGGCGAAACCCGCAAGAAGCTGTTAGTTATAGTTACACCGGCCGTGAAAGCCTACGCAGTGTTATCCCATCTTTAGATATATCAGTAAACTTTCAACAAATAAAATAGAACATAGTTGTTAATTTCCATTTTTAAAAATTACATGACTTGCATTGTATGAGAAAAGCGGCTGTAATTTTCAAAACAAAGTATTTATTAATTCAATGATGTAGACATATAAAGCGATCTTTTTTTTAAAGGTTAAGATCGTTTGAGTTTTCACTTTTACCTAGTACAGTGTGAGTCTGTAATCTGGAATAAATTCAGTAAAGCGAAGACAGTATTTTTTACGGAAATATGCTCGGACACGTCGATTAGTATTTTAAATTGTCCAGTTTTTCACCTGAGAAAATTTTATACAGCGTGTCCCAAATTTGAGACATCACTTCATCGACAATTTTTTTAAATGGCAGCCCTAATTTTTCTATAACTATTCTTAAAGGGTATATCAAATTACACATGCGTACCAAATTTCAAGTTTCTATTCCTTGCCATTAAAAAGATATTTAACAATAACTAATTCGAGAAATGAAGAAATCTGATTCACTTCGATCATATCTCTTCTACAATAAATGTTCAAAATGTTGTCCATGTACTTCCTGACAATACTTTAAACGGAACCGAAACTCATTTTGAACGTTTCTAATTATTTCAGCGGAAATTAGCCTACACTCCTGTCTTATTCGTTCTTTCAACACCTCAATATTTTTCGGTTTGGTTTTAAAAACTTTGCCTTTCAAGTACCCCCATAAGAAATAGTCCATTGGTGTTAAATCCGGAGACCTGGGTGGCCATTCAAAAGGTCCTCTTCTACCAATCCATCTGCCTGGTAACACATTATCTAGATACTCACGGACAGGTCTTGCAAAATGAGGAGGCGCGCCGTCTTGTTGGAACCAGATGTTTCTATTTTGGACATCAGCTTCAAGCGGATCAGGGAATAGAGTAGCCAAATTTGGAACTAGTTCCTCTTGCAAGAATTCTAAATATCTCGCTTCTTCATTGACATTTTCTTGGAAGAAAATTGGTCGTGTTACTCGATCACCAACAATGCCTGCTCAAACATTGACTTTTTCTAGATGTTGAGTGTGGCCTTCCCTCATCCATCGTGGGTTGTTGTCTGCCCAATAACGACAGTTTTGGCGATTTACCTCACCGTTTAACATAAACGTTGATTCGTCAGCAAATAGAACGTTTTCTATGTTTACAACATTTCTGTCTAGTAGATCCATCATTTGTTCGCAAAACTGAAGTCTTCGATCCGGATCATCTTCGGTGAGTTCCTGGAGGATTGTCAATTTATAGGGATAAAATTTGTGCGCTTTAAGAGTTCTTGCCACCGAAGACTGGCTAATTTCGAATTCCCTACCTATCAGCCTACTGGAGATGCAAGGATTTTCTTAAACAGAAAGAAGTACATTAAGTTTTACTTCTTCATTGAGCGCACTCTGACGATAATTATTTGTTTTCCTTAAATGCCCGTTTTTTCGAAACTGTTTTCCAATTTTGCTTACGGTACTTTGAGATATCGGTGGTAAATCAGGATACTTCTCTCTGAATAAATGAGTAACTTCATTCTGTGTTCTTGTCCTATTTCCGTAGCCAATCATCATTAAAATTTCAATTTTGTGGGTTTCAGTTAAATACGGCATTATGGTCGATTTTTCAACAAACGGTGTTTCTCACGAAGCGACAAACTAATTCAACATCAATTCTTACTTATTTTTATTACCTTGTTTTTTTTTTTGACATTGTGATAAGACGTCAACCTGGTTTGACAAAAAAAAAATGATAAACAAAAACCCTTTGACGTGCCATTTTTAAACTTCATAAAAATAAATTTGAGTCAAATTTCTTCGTTCTTCGAATTAGTCATTGTTAAATATCTTTTTAATGACAAGGAATAAAAACTCGAAATTTTGTACGCATGTGTAATTTGATATACCCTTTAAGAATAGTTATAAAAAAATTAGGGCTGCTATTTAAAAAAAAATGTCGATGACGTCATATCTCAAATTTGGGACACGCTGTATAAAATTTTCTCAGATGAAGAAGTGGGCAATTTAAAATACTAATCGACGTGTCCGAGCATATTTCCGGAAAAAATACTGTCTTCGCTTTACTGAATTTATTCCAGATTAAAGACTCACACTGTATAAACACATTTGAAAGTGCGTTCCCATTATCAACCGAACACTGAATTTATTCCGTAAAAATAAGAAAGACCTATTACCTAAACATGCAACGCTATCTCTCTCTAAAAAATAAACTTATTTACAGGTGTTTTTCTACGCCTGCTTGACCCTTCGAAATAGCAATAATTTTAGAAAAAATTGCTGATATTTTTTAATGAGTAATAATAATGGTGGTATTGTATTCAAGAAAACAAAACTGAAGGCTCTATCGGGATTGCGAAACACTCTGTACAAATGTCTATGGTTTTATGATATAAAAATATCATAACCCTAAAACAATTTATGATCTTTTTTCCTTTATGTGTTACTATTTACGAGTTATAGAGGAGCTTCCTCCCAATGAAACACCCTGTATAGCATAGTTGCTGATGGTTGCTTCGTATATAAGATTCATTGTTATTACAGATTCATCATTTTTGACATCGTGGAACCAATGGTAAAATGTAAAAATGATAGCATGATTATTATGAACTTATGAAGGTTTATTTAAAATAATATGATATTTTTTTTTCTGACATTATAAGAAGATATTTGTCGATTAGCAGGCCCCGCAAAGATTACTAAAGTAAGTAGAAGGAAAATCTAATAGGCTGCTGATATGTGGGAAAACATACTACAACATTAACTCGAATAATTCCAAAAGTAGGTACGCTATTAGCAATCTCCAATAATTGTGGTTTGCACTAATGCAAAAAGTGTAAGTATTGGCCAGACTCAATTTATTCAGAGTAAGTACGCACGAGATGACGTGATAGCAGATTCACGTGACTGCCATAAATTATTTATGCAATACTGTTACATTCAGTACGTAAATCCGCTTTTACGTACTAATAGCGTATTGGTACTTCTCTAAATAAGTACAGTCTGTGAATGTATTTCCTAAAATGCCTATTAAGTTTCTCTATGATTTATATTATGGCTGTTCGAACATGCAGTTCCACAGAGAACAGATCGGAGTTCTCGCGAACTGGATTGCGTTGTCTGATTGGTTCACATGATCGTGAACCGTTCGCGAACTGCATGTTCGAACAAACCTATTATAATTAGAAGCGCCCAAATACTTATAAACAGTACTATAGTTTCTTATTTCCTTACACAGTATCCTGACTTATCCATTTCATATTCGAAATTGAGTGATATTTTTCTTCTCTTATGATGTGGATTGTGAAGTTGGCCTTCAGGGCTGGTTCGTCGTAACAGGGGAAAGCTTGCCTGGCGTAGGTTGGCTCCATTTGTGTTGTTCCGAACCATCTGAAATTAATTTGAGGTAAATGTTAAATGATGATGATTTTGCTTGTTTAGTGTTGTCCTTGGTTACAGTTTATGATTAAAGCTTGAGCATAAGATATCCAAAGGACATCATAGCTGTTTATATTATATATAGACCATGGCTCGTTAAGAAGAGAACTATACATTGAGAAAAAGTGCATTAATCCAGAGAGATTATTCTTTTAAATACTGGCAAAAATATTTAGTGGGCGTGGAAAAAAATATTCGAAATAAACAGTGGTTTAACGAATGCATTTATTTAAACTGACACGTGAACTTCCGTGGTCGTTATTCATACTATACTCTGCTGAGCTTCCGAGATGGAATCGCGTCCTGGATCTTCTTCTTCTAGCCGACGTTTCGTCCACAAGGAACATCTCAGGGCTGATGCTACTGCTATTCACCTGAAAACGGAAGACTAACACACAGAGACAGGTTTATATAAGGGAACGTTTTCCCTATATAAACCCATCTCCGTGTGTTAGTCTTTCAGTTTAGCATCACCCTGAGGATATCCCAGCGAGTGTGGACGAAACGTCGCCCAGAAGAAGACCCAGGACGCAATTTCTCCCTTACGAAAAAGTATAGCTTTGATTTGAAAACAATTGATTTTATTTGCGAAGTGAAATTTTTTGTTGAAATAATAAAAGCATTTTTGGTCGAATAGCTCTGCAATGAATTTTCAAATAAATATTTCGTTGATTGTGAGAAACGAATATACTTTGAACTAAAAAACATATCTTCGGCTTAATAATGTTGTAACCCTGTACAATATTATAACTTCGTACAATAAACGTATGTACGTTACAATGTATGATATCAGTTTCTTTATTTTTATATTCATTCTCACGAGTATAACATAATATTAGAAATATAACTTCTCACAGCTTTACTAAGAAAAAACCTTCGCTTGCCATGACAATGCATATACAGAAGTAAGTTTCGACTAGACACCTAGAAAAGAATATATCTTCCTCTGTTTTTAGTTATCAGAACCCTACCCGCCTACGCCCTTCGTAAGTTTTGTATATAGATGAAAACTAGGTATACCTAGGCATCATTTTCGTATCATTTATATCATTCATTTCATCATTTCAACATTATTATTATAACCATTATTTTAACTAGTATGTACTCAGTTTTTACCAATATTAATACAACAGCATCTCTGACGGGAATACAACAATAATTTATTTAGGTATTTGACCGTGTTGAGATAATATTGTTAGATAATTTATTTTTATGTCTAATAAGTTGGCAACACTCTCAATTTGTTCAGTTAAGTAGAATATAGTTACTATACCGTTTATGTCGTAAAACCGCGTTTTCTTGTTGTGGTTGCTAGAAAAGAACGAATATATCATTTTTTGTACTAAATTGACTCTGTGTAAGCACATGTTGATTACGATAAATGTGTTTACTTTTACAATTTGCTTTCTACCCTTCAAGTATGATGCCTCCATTTCAAAATGTGTCTCTTATCCATAGCTTTTGATTTAAGTAAAACTTATCATGATTTATGCAATCATAAGCTCTAGAGAAGTCCAGCAAAACCCCTGGGGGAGTGCTACTACCCTCCAGAGCCTGATAAATTGCGTTAAAGTAGTCAAAAAGGGCGGTTTCAATAGACCTGCCCTTCATAAAACCATACTGGTTTGCATAGAATACATTGTTCTCATTGGAAAAAGCAACAATACGAATTTTTTTTCAAAGATTTTTGAGAAACAAGAGAGTATACTGATTGCTCTGTAGTTCTTTATCAAACGGTTATCACCCTCCTTGAAGATTGGGACAACAATTGCTGCTTTTAAACCTTCCGGAAACATTCCGAAGATTAGCAAATTATTAATTATCTTTACTAAAGGCTTCACTATTGCATGTATGCATTGTTTCAGAAGTGAGGTAGTGACTTCATCATTACCAGGACAACTATTACTCTTAAAACTACTAAAATATTAATAATTTCCTCTTCATTCGTTAAAATTCTAAAGTAAAGCTTCATTAAATTTACTAAACTGGGACTAAAAGGTACTTGGAACCATCTTTAACATAGCTTAGTTCCAATATTTACAAAATGCCCAGTAACCGCATTGATAGCATCTATTGGGTTACCTTGTATGTTAAAAACTTTTGCTTTCCTTTTCTTTAATATACTTATACTTACTTCTGCGAAAAGTGTCCTTTTCGATTAACAAGATAAAACCCAAAAGTTGTAAAGCTTTTCATTTAAGGCGAATCTGGACGGCCTTTTAATGAGATTCTCTCCAGTAGATGGCTTCTCTTTCCGCTGTTTTTAGACGTACCAATCAAATATTTTAAATTTGATAAGAGATTATTTGAAAAGAGTAATTTAAAATTGCGCCAACGTTTGGTATTTTTTTAAATTTTCTCTTTTTTTAAATTTTTTGTTTATTTCTATTTGGCTTCCAAAAAGGAAAAATAAAAAAGTGCTCAAGGGCGACGGTTCAGCGAGACCTTACTAATATTAAACCATTTTTGTTTCAATTTCTTCTGATAGCAAATAGCGTCTGAAAGAAGGGAAAGCGTTTTCTCTTTGATCTCGTCCGGCCACGACAACCATAACTAGGACGGAAGCACAAGCGTCGAATTGAGTGCGCTAACAGAAATGATACCGGTTCGAGTAATCAGATCTTTTCAAAATAGTAGGTTAGTCTGTCATACAAACTTGAATGTATAGAGAAACACTATCTTATGTGTCAAAATTAAAATGCAAATAATAAGGTATTATCAGTAATTTTATTTGATTTACTAGGCTACAAAGAAAGCTATTAATTCAGAAATAAAAAATTATAGCACTGATAACATATAATCAGTACTATGAATCAGTAGAATCAGTAACTTACTTTGTAAAATTGAGTAAATGCCTGGTTTTAGGGAACTGAATTATCTCGAGGTATGCAACAAATGTGAAGAGCCATTTGTAGAACACGTGATTGCAGAACAAACCTCAAGCGATAGTCAGACAGAAAAGAAAAATACCCTTGTCTTTTTGAATCAATTGTCTATGCTTTCTATTTACATGTTCCCAAAATGAATTGCTAAGATTGTCTAAAGTAATCGCTACGTTTCATTGAGTGTTATTCTATACCTGTATCTGTGATTTTTACAATACAACTTCCTATAGAGTAATACGCTGATAGAATGAGTAAGGATGCCAAACGCTGTCACAAACATACAAACCTCACTCAACACACACAGACATCGCAAAACCTGTGGTCAAGTCCTCAAAAGTTGAAAAATGGATAAAAGATATTCGTCAAAAAGGAAAAAAGCATCTTCGTATCAGCGCTAAAGGAAAAAAGGCTTCTTCCAAGATTTAATCTTCCATTGCACAAAATGTAAGTACCCGATCTACTTAGTTATGCATTTTATTATTTTTCATTGCGTATTTCAGTGCGCCAAAAACCAAAATAATTCTAGGGCGGTCAATATAAATGACTATGATACTACGTATGTAATCTAAAGCAGATATAAAAGAAATTGTAATTTATAGGTACATTTTACCCAGTCGAAAAATTGCTGTATGCATTTTTTTTTGCAGTTTTATTGATGTTCTGTTTCTAAATACAATTGCATCAAGGAAATTAATTGAATGGGTTAGTATTTATAATCGTGACTCGTTAATAAAAATAGATACATTATCTTTATTACATTTACACATTTATGATTTCGCAGTTATTTAAAACATAACGTAGGAAGTAGGATGGGTTGTGTAAAATACAAAAAGACACTACTGAAGCAAATTGAATATCCTTATATTCATACCTCACGTGATTCCATAGCACAACCATCTGTACGTAGATACGTCTTCAAAACAAACATCGGTCTGGCGTTAAGGTTGCCATAAAGGCCGACGGCCGTCGGCATTGATGGAAAAAGAAAATTAATATTCCGTTCGGCGTACATGAGGTTCAAATTCAAAAATTAAAAAAGTTCTGTCACTAGGAAATGGGTTTCAAAGCGCCCGTTGAGCCGATTTTAGAAAGTGTGTTTTAATAACAAACTTATAACATTTAAAAATTTAAATACATCGAAAATTAGAAAAAATTAAAAACGTTGGCGCAATTTCAAACATTATTTTAAGACAAAATACAGTTTAAAATTTAAAATCGGTCGTATCGTTTCCCAAAAGCCGCGGAATACTTTTCGATATATTTATCTCGTCCAGATTCGCCTTAATGCAATCTCTTTTCTCAATGCATGGTGTATTATGGTTGCCAGATTTTCGCTGTTTTGCGCATAATTATGAAAGGAATTAACAAATAGTTATTCACATTAAAACCAAAACAAGGTTTTTTTTTTCTTAACAAAATTGGTCGTTTTCAAGTGCTTACGTAAAGGCCGAATTTAAAATGTGGCATGAATAAAGCCGTATTACATTAGAATACAGTATTAAAAATAGTTAATCGTAAAACTAATGGATGTCAAGTCGCGTTTATAGATGAAAATAACTCCTCGTAATCTTGACGAAATATGATACATGGAATGAACCATCAATTCATCTATGATTGATAAAGTTGGGCATTTTAAAACAAATATATTTAGCAATTGCGGTATTAAAATACATCGTTAGATAATAATTATCAAACCTTAGCGTCGCAATATCAAAGTTAACCGTGGCCAGATTAGTTTATGACAACGTAAAGCTTGGGTATTGCATATCGAACGATATAGACTTTTTGAGTAGTCTTTGATATAAATGATTATAATCCCGTTAATATCATTTTATGTTAACACATCTTATCCGTAAGTATCTACATATAAATTCGTGTTTTTTCCATTTCACAGACCTTTTTCGTAGGCATACGACTTTGATGGTTATCTCGGCGATACGTAATCTTTTAAGCCACAGACACAATCGAACTACCTAATATAATCCACAATGATAATTGGGAGATAAAAAATTCAACCTATAGCCTATAGCATAATCTCCAAAATGTGATCGATTATGTGACATTGGCAATATATTTAAGTCGATAAGTCGGTAAATGGTCTATTGATATATAATAATAAATAATAATAATAATAATAATAATTTTATTTGATCCTTTAGACTGCATCTGCAGCATAGGAGACGTCCTGTAGTTACAATATAAAAAGGTTACAAAAAACAGTAAAATAAATAATATCGAATTTAAAATCTAGCTTAAGTACAATACAGTTATCCTAAGAATTTATATCATTCATGTATTCATTTAATGAATAGTAACTCTTATCAAGCAGCATCTTTTTTAGCCTGTTTTTAAATAACTGCAGTGGCAACTGCTTGAAGCTATTGGGCAATTTATTAAAGGCTTTGATTGCTAAGTAATAATGACGTCGTTGAGTAAAAGTTAACCTATATAGTGGGATCTCCATCACATTCGAATTCCTAGTATTATAAGAGTGATGCTCTGTCAATCTGGGAATACAGTTATAATTTTCTTTTGCAAACAAAAGTAGATGCAGTATGTATATCCCGGGCAACGTTATAATTTGCAGATCTTTAAATAATTGTCGGCAGCTTGTTCTAGACGAGACATCTGCCAGTACGCGAATTGCGCGCTTTTGTAACTTAAATACACGCTCAATATCACCCGAAGCGCCCCAAACTAGCAACCCATATGTAACCACAGACTGGAAATGAGCAAAATAGCACATACGTAAAACCTCGAGACCAACTTGGCCTCTTAGTTTCGTTAACAAAAAACAGACGCTGCCCAACCTCTTACACAACTCATCGATGTGGCCCCTCCAATCACAACGTGTATCCAACGTAATACCCAAAAATTTTACAGAGTCTACCTGTGCTATACTTTTTCTGTCCACCTTCATATAATGAGAATACTCACGGTCAAGAGCATTTAATTTAAATTCCATGAATACAGTTTTACTAGTATTTAAATGCAAGTCATTTTGTTTGAAATATTCACTAATTGTAGTTAAGGTGTTATTTAGGGTGGTTCTAGCTTGACTTACATTGCTGCTGGATATAATGAAAGAAGTATCATCCGCAAACATCACTGCATCACTCAACGGAAAATCATTGACGTAAATAAGATAAAGTAAAGGTCCGAGGACACTGCTTTGTGGAACACCACGGTGAACTGCCAAATAATGAGACTTACTCCCGTTTATGTCGACATACTGCAACCTGCTTGTGAGATACTCACAGATCCAATCAAGGGCTTTGCCCCTAATTCCGTAGCACTCCAATTTCTGTAATAGAATTCTATGGTTCACCAGATCAAAAGCTTTACTTAAATCAAGAAAGCAACCTACACATGATTGACGCTCTTCCAGTCTATTATTAATATACTACAAAATTTAAGTATAGCCGATGTAGTATTTGTATTCCTCCTGAAGCCAAATTGATTAGAATTTAGTAAATTATATTTGTTGAGATAGCTAATTAATCTGGTGGCCATCAATTTCTCTATAATTTTTGAAAAGGTACTTAATATTGATATTGGACGATAATTATCAATAGAGTGACGTGAACCTTTTTTATATATAGGAATCACTTTAGCAATTTTTAAACATTCAATAAATGTTCCATCATGAAAAGATTTGTTGATTAAATTTGTTAAAGGTGATGCTATTTCATCAGCGCAAGATTTAAGTAAAACACTATTGATGTTATCATCACCAGATGAATGTGTGCTTTTCAAATTTTTTATTATTGAAACTACTTCGCCCTCAGTTGTTGGACTTACAAAAAATGTATTCGTCTGTACCGGAATTGAAATGGTATCAGTTTTAGCCGCTCCATTGATTAATTTATTAGCTACACTATTAAAATGATTATTAAATGCATCGGCCACAGTTTTTGGATCATCTACTGTCTCGTCGCCAAGACAGAGAGCAATCATATTTTCAGATTTTGCAGTCCTGATTTGAGAGTTTATAATACTCCACGCTGCTTTATTCTTATTGGAGGAACGACTTATAAGACGATTATTGTGTAGTACTTTGGCAGTTTTAATAATTTTCTATAAATCCTTTTATATGTTTTATAAATTCAATTTACATCTAAGTCACCGCCCAAAGTTAATCTATACAACTCCCTGAGTCTCTGCGACGAAACAAGGATACCACTAGTGATCCAAGAATTTCGATCGCACCTACGTGAAGTTGCAGTTGAGTTGCAAAGGCTAAGTCGCAGTAGTAATGAACGGTATTAATAAAGGTACCATATTGATTCTGAAGAGTTATCGTTTGGCAGCATGTCTTCCCATTTCTCATTAGATAACATCTGTTTAAAAAGTTGTATAGATTTCTCTGTCAATTTATATTTACCGCGCGTTTAAAGATTGTGTCATTAGTGGACTCCCGTGTGCAAAACGCTGACACAGTGAGTTTTGCGCGGCGTGATCGCAGATCCCATTAAATACGACCTCACTACTATAATTTTCAATCGTTCGGCTAATACACATATTGTCTAAACAATTTCGTAGTCTAGTCGGTTCATGTACCGTTATACTAAGGTTATAGACTTGCATTAAATCAGTGAGCAAGTTTAATTCTCCCGATCGCGCCAAAAAATTTACATTAAAATCCCCGCATAAAATTATATTATAATTTTCATTATTACATGCTATAACGCAAAGCCTCGTCTAGTTTTTCGAATGAATATATAAAAAGCGCCACTACAGCTTCTATAAACAAACAAGTAAATCAATCTTAAAACCTAAATAACAAAATTTAGTGGCTATTACACTCAAAAATGCAGTTCTATGGACAATTTACTTATGGATTCAATATTATTATACATAAAACCCTTACTATCACTAATTAATTTATTTATAAATAAAGCAACTCCTCCATGAATTCGATTTTCTCTACAAAAATAGTTAATTAGATCAAATCCTTGTAATTTAACAAATTCAATGTTATTGTTACACAACCAATGTTCTGAAAAACATAAGAAACCACACAATTCTTGACTTAAAAGTACTTCCAAATCTTCTACTTTATTATTTAAAGACTGGACGTTTTGATGAGGATTGTAAAATTAAGTGAGTCTGTTAAAGATGGTTTGTTCACAAAATTGCCACATACATTTACTCTGTCTTGCAATTCGTTGATATTTAAAAATTTTGACTATCTGATATGGTTACATAAATGAGATTGTTACAATTAATAGCCTGAATTTCCGCATTTGTACGTTTAAAAAACTGTTTCATAGTAGCTGATACATATTTATATATGTGACACTTACCTACTCTATTCATATGAAAACCATCTCTCAATCAATGTAGCTGATATTATTTTGAAAATTTATAACGTGTGTGCGTAATTATGACTAATATTACTCAATAGATTGTGTATATTGTAAATCGTAAGTAAACTTTCTGTTGCTGGAACTTCAACTTTAGCTGGTATAAAACGTCCTTAAAATTCGACCAAAATTTCGTTTATCCAAAATAACTTTTAAACGGTGAGAGAGAGAAAAAAAGTTTCAATGGAGAATTTGCAGCGTTTATGTAGCCCTTTCGATTGATATAGCTATTTATACACATGGTAGCACATTATAGCAACCCCAGTAGCCAACTATATTTATTTCATATTTCAGAAATATTTAGAAAATATTGAATATTAGTTATATTAATATAATATGCATAAAATATATTAGGAATAAGTTTTACAAATATATATGTTATGTAGCATTAATTATATTTTATTGTAAATAATTTCTTAATATATTTTTCTTAACTCTGCAAGAATATTTTGTTTTGCATTTTTGTAAATATTTATTTCATATAAAAAAAATAAAGGTTTAATTTTTGCTTTTGTACATTTGGTGCGTAGGATTAATAATATAAAATAGGTAAAATATGCATACATATTAAGTACCTATTTAAAATGATAGTTTAAAGATTAAATTAGATAATATACAGGTGGGCCACCACATCCGCGTCGGTTTATATACGAAAAATGTAAACATTTTTTCTATTTTTTTCCTTTTTGTTAAGTGTTATACAGGTTCAGAAGGAGCACATTTCAAAATTATTTTGAAGTATACACGCTGACTCAAAGAAAAGCTACACACCAAAATTGTGAAAAATTAAATGGAACAGGCTGTATATTGTGACATATTTTGTACTGACTAAATAAAGACAAGTTGGTGTTAGGTTTCTTATGCCTAACTCAATTCGTTTGCGAGATAATTAACTATTCTTCAAAATGTAGACCAAAATTGAAGAGGCATGCTTATCATGCATATTTAAGCTAGATATTTTAAAGTGGATTTATTTTTTAACTAAAGCATTGGACTCGATAATAAAATAAAAGTAATGCAAAAAATTATACGGGGTGAACAAAAACATACTTTCAATTTTCGCTATCTTTAAAGGCAAGTAACTTTCTTATTTTAAATGGAACACCGTGTATTTATTACCTAATTTTGATTCTAATTTTAACGGCTTTAAGATTGTATTAATGCTTGCTATACCTATCTGTTATAGTTTCTTAGTAATTTATAATTTTCTTTTTCAAATATTAATTCCTAGCCATTATTTTTTTTTTTGAAGTGGGCTTGGACAAAATTGCTGTTATTATTCAACATAGATAGAAGATAATAATCAGCCTAACTTTTCAACTGGCTTTTCCTACATACTAATCAAAGGTCATAACTAAGTGAACTTCAGAAATGTACTTTATTAAAACGGATAAGCTGATATGTGAAAGACTGATAATGTTTTAAAAAATGTTCAAAATGATGGCCATCATTTTCAATGCAGAGGCGTACTTTTTCTTGAAATGAGTCTTTAACCTTACTCAAAACCTTTCGTGTTATAGCTCGAAACGCCATTCTTATTCGCTCTTTCATATTGTTGGGTGTGGTTGGTGGTATGTCATAAACAATATTTTTAATATATCCCCATAAAAAAAGAATCTGGGCTCGTTAGATTTGGAGATCTTGCTGGCCAATTCTGTGGGCTTCCACGGCCTATCCAACTGTTGGGATACTGCCTATCTAATTTCTCCCGAACGATTATTTGGAAGTGCGCAGGAGCACTGTCTAATTGCAACCAAAATCTTTGTCGAATATTAATAGGTATATTTTCGAAAAGTATGCTAAGTATATTTTTATAAATTGTAGAAACATGGCAACATTCAAGTGACCATCAAAAAGTATGGCCCTATTAGTGCTTTCCAACTATTCCGCCCCACACATTAACAGACCATCGATTGTTGACGATTTAGAGGGTTCTAAAAAATTGGGATTCCGCTCGCTGTAATAATGAAAATTATGCCTATTAACTAATCCGTTGTTGTGAAAAGTTGACTCATCCGAAAATAACACATAATCCAGAAAATTTTCGTCATCCTCCTGAATTTTCTAGAAACCCATAAACAAAATTAAGGCCGCCGCACGTGCGACTCGTCTTAGGACAAAAATCAAAAATCGAAAAATATATTTTTAGCTGGTTATTACCATGTGGTATTTATAAATAAGGACTATACATCAATTTTATAAGTTAAGTTCATTTTGTACTCTTCTTTTAATCAATACAATGGCCAACTTTCAGGAACCAATTACCTTTGGAAACAATCACATTGTAATTTGCATCCTTTTCTCCTCTGTTTTTGTTTTATTGACTCAATTTGACAGGTGTCATTGTATTATTTCTGTACCTGTCATTCATAGCGAAATGAGTTTTTGTGTTTTAACGCATTTCTATATGTGAAAACCATCACCAAAGCATGGATTTTTTAAGCCAAGGTACGTACTTTGAAGTAATCAATTTTACGTAAATTCGCAACTTGAAAAAACCTTTGAAGAAAAATCATTAAATAATCATCTCGTAATGTTTGCATATTTTGTTGCTCTATGTACACATTTTAATTTGGAAAGTAGTTTGTTTGCGTCTGCATGCGACTTTCATAATTTTATTTCATTCTTTAGTAGAGCTATAAAAAACGTACACTTGGCGGAAATATGTTTTGAAAACAAAAGGAGCCATCGAATGCCGGCAATTTTTTGACAGACTATGTTTGTTACTTAATGTAGACGAGTATAATGAACAATACCGGAACAGAAATAAGAAATATTAGTAGGCTGTTTTGTCTCAATTTTAAATAAAAATGGAATGAAGTTACAAGAACCGCCAAAAATTTCGTCTGCGTTACTCATCTTGGCTTCAGCAAGAAGTTAAGTTGCCAAAGCTGTTAGCAATGTCTAATAATGCAGCTCAGTGTGAAACAAGGCGTGCACGGGGAAGACCACAGGCATCTTTCGAAGAAGCTTCAACTTAAAACAAAAAAAAGACGGGTGGAGATGCTGGTTGCTAGTAAGGACCCTGCTGAGTTAAGATTTGCTGCGGACATAAGTACGAACCTTCTCCCCCATGACTCCACTCTCAATCCTTATCAAGCACTAGCTTTGTATATAGATTTAGATTTGTCCGAAAGGAAATATAATTTGTTAAGATCTGTGGTAAATGGTGGTGCACAAAAGATTGTTTTCCCAGTTTATATTCACTGAATTGGCTAGAAATGCTATATTGCCAAGTAAAATTATTGCAAATGATATTTGCGCTTCCGTCAAATTTGCAGGGAACTTTTTAGAATTAACAGCGCAAAGTCTACTGAAAATTATAAATTGGAGGAAAGCAAGGAGTTGGAATTGATATGTAAATGGGGGTTCGATGGCAGTTCCGGCCATAGTCAATATAAACAAACATTTACCACCCCATCAAGCACCGATGAATATTTGTTTTTAATAGCTTTGGTGCCTCTAAAATTGACTGACGTAGGTACAGGAAAAGACGTGTGGGTTAATCCGCGACCATCGTCTACCCTTTATTGCAGACCCATAAAATTTATTTTTCAAAAAGAAGATCCTAATCTCGTGCGCTCTGAGGAAACGAAAATGAATGAGGCAATTTCTCAACTCCAGACCTTTGAAATACAGTTAGAAAATGAGCAAAGAATGAGGATTAATTTCAAAATGTTATTCACAATGGTAGATGGTAGTGTTTGTAATATTTTGTCCAACACAAATGCCACCTCCAAGTGTTTCATTTGTGGAGCTACTCCAAAAGAAATGAACACTGAGAAAATAGTAAATCGTCCACCTGTTGTCGAACAGTATCGTTTCGGTTTGTCAACCCTACACAGTTGGATCAGGTTCTTTGAATGTGTTCTGCACATAGGATACCGACTACCAATAAAAACATGGCAAGTTCGAGGAAAAGAACACAAAGAAATTGTAAAGGCCAACAAAAACAGAATTCAATCGGAATTTAAATCAAAACTGGGTCTATTGGTTGACAAACCGAAACCAGGATATGGCTCAAGTAACGATGGCAATACAGCAAGGCGCTTTTTTTCAAGACCAGATATTAGTTCGGAAATTACTGGGGTAAGCAAGGATTTAATTATAAAGTTCTCCATTATTTTACGAGTGTTGGCAAGCCGCCATCCCATAAATTTGGATACATTTAAATTATTATTAGACGAAACCAGGATCTTGTACCTAAAACTATATGGATGGTTTTATATGCCTAGCAGCGTCCACAAGATTTTAATACACGGGTGGTAAATAATCGCATCGTTTTCTTTGCCAATCGGACAATTGTCTGAAGAAGCGTTAGAAGGCAAGACACAAAGGAAGTCAGAAGAAATAGATTGAATCACACGCTAAATGTTCAAGACCCAGCTCCATTTTGATTAATCAAAATATGTTGTTAAACTTCTGAACCACTCACTATCATCTAGACGACAAACCGGAAAAAATATATAAAAAAGCAGATTTAAGGATGATGATGGGGAAATTCAGAAATTCTTCAAGCAACCCGACGAATCTTCAACATCGCCTATTGAGTTGGACGATCTCAATTTAATGGAACTAAATACATCAGATACTGAGAGCGAAGAGTCTGACTAAATAATACGCATTACATTGTTACCATGCTTTGTTAATTTCTTTAATTTATGTTAGTAATATAGGCGTAAGTAGTATGAATTTTATATATTATTTATATTACTAGTTTATTAAAATTTTAACAACGATTAAAACATAATTCTTAAGATAAAATTCTGTAGTTTAGAGTAACTCACATTCAAAACTAAAAGAATCATCGTTATCAGATCAGTATTTATTTATCACAAAGAAAGTATATTATATTCTTACATATTCATGAAGAAACTTGGCAGGTGCGAATTTTATCTTGTGGCGCAAGAGCATGTGATTAAGTGTCTAACTGTACTTATTTCTATGATTTTCTGTTTACCCGTTTTTAAAGGTGTATAAAATCCTTTCTTTACCGTGCTTATACATATCAACAATCTATATACTACATAATATCAGTCTAAAATAAAATTGCTAATAAAAGGCGCTGCAATCTGTGAGAACTACGATTACAACTCCTGTATTAAAAATGAATTCCACTCAACTTCTTGTACCATGTATCTAATAAGTCAAGGTGCATATAATTTTAAGAACCAAGTATTAATCAATTTAGTTAGTGAATTTAGATGGTAATTAAATCACAATTTTAATTTCATAATTATTAAAAAAGTTTTTGTAAAATGATCTATTTATTGAATAAAATAAATATTTCATTTAATAATTTTTCTGTAAGGATTTAATTTTTTGTAGTTAACTATGAATACATTTTATTATTTTGTATTTTATCATAAGGTATGTACATATTTTGGGCGTAAATTACTATATACAGACTTAATAGAGTCAAAATAAAAAATGGTTAGGTAAAATAAATAAAAATAACTGTAAACAAACGTTTTTTTCCGTTTTTCTAAGTTTTTGGTAAATATACCTGGTAAGAATATTATTGCGACCCTACATATGGGGTATATTCGAACATCAGCGTGAAATTTGTATAATAATCTACCCATTATCAATTTTGGTCCACTAACTCGCTCTCCTAGCCTGCACTGGTGCGCCCGATCATAATCTACATCCAAAGCTTGTTGATGCAATTGTATGTTGTATATATTGAAAAATTTGTTTCATCTTTATAATTTTCTGATGCTCCCTCTGCTTATCCCTGTAGTTTCATTTATTTTTCGCTGACTTGTATGCGGATTTTCAGCAAGAGATTCGATAACTAAAATATTATTTTCTTCATTTCCGCTAATCGGTTTTTGTCGTTCTGTTTCCTTATAACACACACTTCCTGCACTTCGGAATACTTGCGGCAAATTTTCTACAGAACGCTTATCGGAATGGCGTCTGTTAGGATTTTTTTACGCATAAATCCTTGATGCTAGCAAATAATTTTCTTCACACTCTCCAATGATCAAAATCATATCAATCCTTTCTGCTTGAGAGTAATTTCTCATTGTAAATAATTAAAATGCTTTTTAAATAACGACGAACAACAGTGAAGGGCAACTGACAAGTTCTGTTATTGTCAAATGACTTTTGTGTATGATGAATAATAGCGATACTTTTGTCTAAGTCTACTTTTGAAAAAGAATTGATAGGAATTAATATTTGAAATAGAAAATTCTAAATTACTAAGAAACTATACAAGATAAGTATAGGAAGCATTAATACAATCTTAAAGACCATTAAAATTAGGATCTAAAAAGGAATAAATAAATATAGGTGTGTTCCATTTAAAATAAGAAAGTTACTTGCCTGTAAATAAACGGAAAAATTAAAAGTATTTTGTTCACCCTGTATAATTTTTTGCATTACTTTTATTTTATTATCAAGTCTAATGCTTTAGTTAAAAAATAAATACAGTTTAAAATATCCAGCTTAAAAATGCATGACAGGCGTGCCTCTTAAATTTTGGTCTACATTTTGAAGAATAGCTAATTATCTCGTAAACGAGTTGAGTTAGATATAAGAAACCTAACACCAACTTGCCTTTATTTAATCTGTACTACTATCAAAATATGTCATAATATACAGGTGTTCCACTTAAGTTTTCACAACTTTGCTGTGTAATTTTTCTTTGAGTCACCCTGTATACTTCAAAATAATTTTGACCGGTGGCCCTTCTGAACCTGTATAATTTAATTAACAAAAAAGAAATCGAAAATATGTTACCACTCTTTTATACAAACCGACGCGAATGTAATGGCCCACCCTGTATATCTAAAAATTATGATTCAGTTAGTATCTAAGTTGAGCGCTGTAACTTCTATTAATATATCTGCGTTTACGTAAAAGTTAATTATGTTACGTAGGAGCTAAAATAATTGCAGCGAGGTATCTGCTATATACATTCATTCACACCAAATCAAAAGCTACTTTATCAAACTTAAATAATTTTTTTAAATTAATTTTTAATTTTTTGATTTTAATTATTTATTTTATTTAACTATAGTTACATTTTTTAAGCATTATTGAATTGAAAAGAAGTTCTTCCATTTTAGACACCTCCAGGTATGTCGTTCTTCTTATTTTTCAGGAAAGTTTCATATAGCTTTTTGTTATCGATGTTATATATTCTAAAGAACCAAGATGTATAGATTACTGTCTGCAAATACTTTAGTTCTTTCTGGCAAATTATGTAGCTTTATATGATTGCATAAAAAAAATCGCAATTTTCGTATAAATAATATTTTACAAATATTTTAAAAAATATCAAACTTACATTGATTTAAATTATGGAGTAAATATTTCAATTGTATATTTTATCTATATTTAGATAAAATATATTCAAATATATTTTAAAAAATATCTCTAATATATTTGTGTCTGTTAGGGAAGTGGCTATTCGCCATTTCATTGGCTAGAAATAAGTTTTGACCCCCAACCAACTGCATATTTCGCCCAAATATGTAATTATACCCCCTAAGTAACAAAGGCTCTGCTCCGATAAGCAATTAAAAAGTGCCCCCTAAAAGCTATCGCGACCAAATTAGAGCAAATACAGTACTACTGTCACACAACACTCATAAATATAAAAAATTAGCTCAACTCGATGCCAACCACATTCGAGATATAAGCATAAGAGTGGAAAAAATTCAATATTTTTTCTCTCAGAATTACTTAAAGCTATCACGTTCAAAAAAATTATGCAAGTAAACACTGACATATGGGCATTCTCAAAAAAAATCAAGAACTAATTCCCTCCACCTCAGTTCACAGTTATTATTATTTTCCCTTTTTAAGAGTGGTTTTTTTGAGTTTGGTTCAAGGTACCAACTTGGCTTCTTGTTATATTAGACCGTATAGCATTTAGGTTTATTATATATTTTTTTCAGTTTTTTCTGTGTGGTAGAACATGTGAATAAAAAAAGCAAATCTCCTATTGAATGATCTTAGTAAGAACCAATTTGTTATTGTTTATTTTAGGTTAAAAAACAATTGTTCATCCATCAATTTCAAGATTATCTGTATGTATATTTCAGCCCTAGTAGTTATAGAAAGCATCGAAATATAATAAAAGAAAAAATAACAAACAAAATAATATTTATTTCGTAACCACGCTTGAAAGTTATTGTTATTTTCCCTTTTGAAGTGCGGTTGTTTTTCGAGTTGAAGTTTAATAGTGTCAATCTAATTTTTTGTTATATAGTAATGGTAAATAGTATTTGGGTTCATTTATAATCTTTTTTTAAGTTCTTCTGTGTGGCTAGACACACGCCAAATAAAAAAGGAAAATCATCGAGCGGTTCAGGATTAGATTATATGTTGTAACACTCAAGCCTAGTAGTTATGAAAGCACTGAGCTATAAAAAAATAAATACATAGTAATAATATATAATAATATAAGTAGTACATTATCATATAATTGTATACGCTTTTTCGGTTCTTAAAACGTTGTCGGGGTTTAGAAAAAACACAGGCGATATATTTAGATTCAACTATCTATTACAACAATTAACCGTAATTAAAATCTATTAAAAATGGCTTATTGACTATATCACTTAACCACTAATGTCTTTATTTATGTAAACGATATTTATATTACATGTACTAGTTCAAATCGCGACCGCACTATCGAACTCCGTATCGATTGACTGCCTCCTGGCCAACCCGACGCGCTTATTTATAGCTGGCCGCGAACGTTCCAGATTGTTCCGAGCCTTCCTAGGAACGTCCTCGAAGATTCTGGAGAATATTCTCAAATCTTCGACCCAGGTGCTGCCCTCTGTTATTAGTCGTAGGTAGTTCTCTTTCCGTATGCTAGCGCCATCTAGGGACGCCTATCGGAACCGCCAGTTGAAAAGTTGGCGCTCGTTACACTGCGTCCCTCCTTAGATCTGTTCCGTCCGCGGAACAGGAACTATCACCTCCATGAAGATACGAACAGTTCTCTCCATTCTCTACACGACGAGGTCCGGAAGAAATATGCACGCTACCGTCCGTCGCCTCCCTTCTGCTGACCGCGGGTTTGTAGCTGCATACTAGGAACTCTATTCCAGTATAATCGGAAATTTCTTCGAGCATGTTCCCTTACGACCCTCCAGTCCAAGCCATCCAATCCACAGCCTATTTTTGGCACCCTGATCTATTGATCTCCAGCTCCAACAGCTGCTCTCTTAAACTTATCAGGCTGTCCCACATCGTCCGGTCTAGGTTGGCTTGCCAACTGAAGGCTTCTTTGGTCACCAAGGTAGAATAAAGGCCGTTTCTTTCCTGGGCAAGTGCAGAGCCTTGCCCACCGTCAGGGTTCTGGCTTCGAAGATCTTGGACGCCACCAAACTTCTCTTCTTGAAGACGAGGTAGCTATCCCCTTGCCCATTCTTAAATCTTGGGCAACACAAGTGTACTACCGCCACCCTTAAGGAGCCAAAAACAAATTCCTCCTGAATCTCCGTTGTTACAACATGACGCACTTTGCGGCCATCCCATACTTGTCCCATGAATCCTCATAGCTGAATTCTTCTCGGGGAGTCTACAAACTCGGACATCTGCTCGTCCTCTTGATTGTCCCAAGATAAGAGCTAGGCGATTAAAAATGCCACACTCTTGCTTTACCATTGGGGTTTCTCTGATGCGATAGATGACGTCATTAATTCGCTTTATCACTTCGGTAAGGCCCGTCCACGATGCGTTGCAAGCTTAGGTGAGAAGCCTCGACGACGCCTGAGGATTGAACAGCCAGACCAGGTTCCTCAGGCTGATATCCGCCTTCAGTCGCTCTGACTCGTAGTGGTTCCTCTCATGCGTGCATTGCTTCATGGATATTCGCCTCAACCGATCGTGAATATCATCCATTCGCCATCCCCGCAAGTTCGAAACATAGTCATCTCCAACTACTGTCTTCATTGGTTTAAAGCCGAACTAAGATCGCATGGTAAGCGCAGTTCTCGTCCAAAAAGCACACTAGATGGACTTTGGCAGTGGTTTCGTGGACCGATGCATCTATCTGCCAGCCAAGAAATAGATGTAGCTGCTGGTCCAATCTCGCTGGTGGTCTGCGACAACTTTTGATAGATACTTGATAACTGTCCTGTTCATGCGCTCCACCATGCCATCTGATTGCGGGTGCAAGCAGTTGCTTCGGGCTTGCGAATACCCAATATTTTGCACATCTCTTGAAACACTGCTGATTCAAAATTCCGTCCCCGTCGGAGTGAAGTTCAACGGCACAACAAACCAACTGAAAAGTCCTTCAACTAAAGTTCTCAGCCACTGTAACAGCTTCCTGATTTGGTAATGCGTAAGCTTCCACCCATTGCTGAAGTAGTCTACTGCAACCAGAGATGTATTTATTTCCAAATTCCGTCGTGGAAATGCGTCCGGAACATCAATCGCAATCCTTCAAAAGGACTGCCAACGTTGTATTGCCCTCATAGGGCCCTCTTCCTTTGGAAGGTCCATTGGCAGCGGCGCAAGTTGTAAAATCTCCGGCACCAGTCTTTCACGTCATTCTTGCAATAACCCAATAGAATCCGCTCTCTGACCTTCTCTATAGTCTTCCGGACTCCAAATGCCCCCCGATGTTCCATCATGAAAAGTTTTAAAACTTCGGGAATTCCTGGCTTTCGGAACCACAATCTGAAGTCGTGCTATTGGTCCCAGCTCGTCCTTCTAACACTCGTCTGAGAAGACCATTTTCCATTACCAAAGAGGCCCCATCTGAGCCCAATCGATTTTAGCTCTCGCGAATATCGTGCTACCGTTTCCAGTTAGGCCGCGCTTCTTGCATCTTCCACGTCCATCACACGCTTTCAAAACTTCGTCAGACTCCTGGTCAGCTCGGATTTGGTCTTCAGCTCCATTCGATCATCTATGACAGTAGTCCTCAGAGCACAGGTTGCGGATTCATTTTTCTCCTTCGGCACGACAGCAGTGCGTACCAAACCTTGGAACAGGGTCTCCTCGATAGTCGCGTCAGCGTTCGATAACTGATTCCAGGCCGATGTTCGACATCAAAGTCACTACTCTTCAGACGCTCTATCCATCTGGCAAACCTCCCTTCCGAGATTCTTGAAGCGTAGCAACAACAATCAAGCCCGCATGGTCGGTTCTAACAAGAACTTCCTGCAATAGAGATATTTAGAAAAAGTGCTCTATGTAGACATTAACACGCCAACAGCTCCTCCCTGGACACCACAATAGTGATTTGCCGGTGATTTCGACAGCAACTTGTGCTGGAAGTAACCGAGCACTTTTTCGTGCCATCTTGAACTGGGACAACCGACCCTTCCGATGCCCACGTTGCTGGCATCCAGTATCCAAAATAACATTTCTTCAGCCTGTGGATAGCACCAAGATGGCCGACAGTGGTCAGCATCTGTTCAATTCTACAAACGGCATCCTGGCAGCTCTCTCCCATGTCGTAGATCTGCCTCTTCTTCAGTTAGTCTCGTGAGAGGCTTGCGATGTTAGCAAATCCAGGAGACAATCGTCGTAATAAGTCCATAGCCCAAGAAACTTCTTATTTCATGCTGTCCTCGGAACCGGCCAAGACTTGACCGCTTCCTATCTTCCCTGGGTCAACGACACTCATCCTCTGATACTACGTGGCCGAGGTAGTGCACTTGTTCTGGAACGGTTGCACTTTTTGGGGGTTAAAGCATTCAAAATTCGGCTCCTTTCAAATCGCTGAAAATAAACTGCTCCCAAATTCTTCAAAGGTCCTCAAAAGATTTTCTAAGACAATTAATATCGTCGAGGATAACCAAGCAATTATCCACGATAGTCCTCTCAGTACGTTTTCCATCAATCTTTCAAACGTCGCGGGAGCATTACATACCAAATCGGCTAGACGGTTAAATGCAACAATCCTGTCCCGATCGTAAACGCCTCTCTCCTTATCCTTTGCCTCTACTTCACTTGCCAACAACCACTCTCAAGTCGAGGTCGAAAATACCTTACACCCACCTAGGTATCTAAAGTGTCATCGATTCTGGGCAAAAGGATAACTGTCCTTCTTGGTTAATCTTATTTAGTAGTACGATAATCCAGGCAGAACCTAGTTGAAACCATCCCCTTCTCTATTCAACCAGTACACTGGAGAAGCCCATCGGAGCTGTTCGATGGTTCAATTACGCCATCTGCTCCAATCCTGTATAATTTTGTTCGCTACGGCTCGTTTCGCCAATGCAATCTTCTGGGGGCTTGGCGGATCGGCCTGAGGCATCTCCAGTGTCTATTCGATGTCGTACAACATTAGTCTGCCCTCGATCGTGTTCCGGTCTTCTGCTTGGAAAAGATCTTGGTAGCGTCCAAGCACTGTTTCACGGTATGGCGTTGTGTGTGTTGTCAAATCCTTAAAACAAGTCAATAAATGTTATTCAACCATCTAGGAAGCCGATCTGAGTTGCTGTTACCAACCCTCTTTGTTGAAAATCGACGACACACTAGCACAACTTCCCAAAGGTACGCCATCCCTCAGCTTTACTGGATAACTATTGAAGTTCATACAGTCGAACGGGCAATTTCTCTCCAGCTTGTATACATGCCTTAACAACCAGTATTTCCACGACCTTCACCGCTAATCGCTTTCGGTTCCAGCATTCAAAACTTGCCCTTGGGAATATCTCCACTCACGCTCGCCTTCCACAAATGGTTTCAACTGCGGCTCGCCACAGTTTACTTCTTCTGCCAACACTACGCAGGCGACATATTCTTGCTATGGTTAAGAATATCCTCTCTTGCCAACCTTCAACACCCTCCGCTGCAAGTTCAGTTTGAAACCAAATTCTGTCATTATGTCCATTCCGAGGAATTACGCTCTTGTTCTAATATCTGCAAACTACTACACGATACTAGAATGCAGTATCACCAATACGGAAGTGGGCCATCGTCTCCCCAACACGTGACTGTTTGCCCAGTTGCCGTACGTAGCGTCCACCTGTTGGATACTATGCGTTTCGTCCTTCCCACTGCTTCCGGCCGAAGAATTGTCATTGTTGCACCAGTATCCTAGCAGTAAATCTCGTCGGTTCCCATTCACATGACCATAACACGACGGCTGCTAGGTTCTACATCCCACTGAGCACAAATCACTGGTGTGCTGGGGCATCAGCCTACATAAGGTCGACGTTCGCCTCTTCCCGTCGGCCATTTTAGTTTCCGTCGGCTTTGGTTTTCGTGCATCGTCTTCCTGGTTGCTACTATTTGCACGATTCCATTTTCGTCATCAATTCTCATCTATTTCGGTTATCATTTCGTCTAATTCCGTCATAATTCCTTTTAATGGTCTTTCTTCCTCGTGACTCCCTAGAACACGGACGCGAGCATGTCCTTTGACCGTATGCTTCACGGCTTAACAAATCTAATGCTTCAGCTAAAGCCTGGTTCACGTTTGCGGGTGAGCCGAGCTTAACTGCCTGTTGAGTATCCCTATCAAGCAGGCCATCAGGAATTTTTCCACAGGAGACTCTAGCACACATCTTCCGGTACCGTTGTAGACGCACTCTTAACAGACGAACGACGTCAGCTTCATACTCCTGTAGAGTCTCGTTCGACCTCTGGCAAGCGAATTTTTCAACTGCGAGCGCTATATATTGCTGCAGATTGTTTATTACCCGAAACGCATCTCCAGTTGATTAAGTAGCGTTTGGTAATTTTGTCGCTCCGTCGAAGGAATATAGCTTGGAGTACTTCAACGCATCGCCCGCAGAGCTACTGATAGCATGGCTGCCTTGGTAGTTTCGGTCCAGCCATATACCGTAGCCGTTGTATCCAGCAGCGTCATATAATCTTCTAAGGGCGTCTCCCATCGAAGGTAGGCAGGTCACATTTACCTTGAACCGTACGATGGGCACTATATTTCTGGGTTCCAACTGACTCGTTCTCCGTATTGGTGTGAATTTCCAGTTTCTTCCTCTTCGGTATAAGCTCCAGAATGAATTTGTTCTTCTAGCACCTCATGCGACGTCCAATTCTTCAATCATTCTAGATTTTTCTTCTTGGAGTTTTTCGTCGATTCTATTCATTAGTTCCTGTTTTACGTTATTAGAACTTTCTAATACTACTTCTCTCTTCTATGTCTTCAATCTTTTCTTCTAATTTTCTAGAATTTTCTATATTTTTCTCGTCCATAGTTTTCAATTTTTTCTAGAATTTCTCTTCTAAATTGCGAGAATTTTCGCATAACTTTCCTCTTCCAGTTTTCTAGAATTTTCTATATTCTTCTCGTCCATGTTTTCAATCTTTTCTTCCAGTTTTCTAGAAATTTCTAATTCTTCTCGTCCATGTTTTCAATTTTTCTTCTAGTTTTCTAGAATTTTTCTGAGAATTTTCTAGATACTTTCTCTTCTAAATCGAGATTTTCCATATTTTTTTCTCTTCCATTTTCTAAGTTTCACTAGAAGTTCGCCATTACCACCAGACACTTCAAACAAAATATGTCTCAGGATCCTTCACCAGGCTGCTCTATTGCTCTTCTAATCTCGACTGAAGCTCGGCTTCCTTCCACTCGGTATCTTCATCCTTTCTTCTAAATTCTCCGTTTGAGATCACCACTCTTCAAGTCCACTAATTTACAGTATTTCGCTGGCCATTGTTTCTACTATTACGTCCACTAATATATTCGCCAATATACCCACACTGACACCAATTGTTACGTTTTTCGGTTCTTAAAACGTTGTCGGGGTTTTAGAAAAACCACAGGCGATATATTTAGATTCACTTATTCTAGTTAACACAATTACGGGTAATTAAAATCTATCAAAATGCTTATTGACTATATCACTTAACCACTGAATGTCTTTATTTATGTAAACGATATTTATATTACATGTATAGTTCAATCGCGACCGCACTATCGAACTCGTATCGATTGACTGCCTCCTGGCCAACCGACGCGTTATTATAGCTGACGCGAACGTCCAGATTGTTCGAGGGCCTTGCTAGAACGTCAACTCGAAGATTCTGAGAGAATATTCTCGAATCTTCGTAGCCGGTGCTGCCTCTGTATTCGTCGTAGGTAGTCTCCTCCGCCACTATGCTAGCGCCGATCTAGGGAACGCCTATCGGAACGCGCCAGTTGAAAAAGTTGGCGCTCGTTACAAATTATATTTGTGTAACATTTAATTATTAAAAATATATGTATTCATAGTCAATATAAAATATATTTTAGCTCCGTACACGAAGGTCAAAGTTCCCTTTGGGGGGTGGTTTTTGAATTTAAGGTTCTAAACTTGACTTTTTGCTGTATAATAATGCCTGCATTTGGATTTACTATAACTTTTTCCTAATAAATTCTTTACAAGTGATGTCATATGAACTGAGAAGTATGCTCTTGATTTACAACCTTCACTGATTCTTGATTCCAAATAAGTATTTCTATCATCTTCATCGTTTATTTATTTGTTTAAGTTTTCTTCTTCAAGATATTTTTATTAGCAAACCACCGATTAATACACTTATGTGAGAACATATTTTTAACTTACTTTCTATCAGCACTGCTGTTTATTCTACATAAAGAAATTACATTAACAACAGTCTCCAACTCTCACAATCAAATAATTGTCATATTAAAACAAATTATGCACGTCTCAGAACATTGATTAAAGAAATATGTATAATAAATGTATATATCTATTTGGCAGTTAGAGCAAAAGTAAAATACGAATAGCGGTTCTGTTCAACATTAAGAAAATCATAACTACTATAAATACATAGCTTGTTGCAATAACAAATGTGGATAGAATTATGTTGTTATTAGAACAATAAATATCTAACAGAGATTTGATTGATTTATGTTAATATGTTATATCATATAAAAACATATATATTATACCAAAACGCATAGATTTATAGGTAACAAAAAATCAAGTCGAATTGTTAAATCCAACTTGAAAAAACATCGCCCAAAAGGACAAAATAACTTCGAACAGCGTGTGCGGAATTAAATATTATTTTATTGTTACAATATTCTTTTTTATATGTCGATGCTTTTATAAATACTAGGGCTGAAATGTACATACATATAAATAATCCTGAATCCGATCGATGAATAATTTGAATTTTATCCTTAAAATAATCAATAACCCAATGCTGCTGCTAAGATCAAAGAGGTTTAATTTTTTATTTGTATTACTTCATTGAAAGAACTTTGCGAAATATATAATAAACCCAAATATAATTATACACCCATGTACATATAATAAAAAGCCAAATTGGCACCTTAAACGCAACTCAAAAAAATCACCCCTCAAAGAGGGAAAATAATAACAACTTTGAACTGCATGTACGGAATTAAATATTATTTTATTGTTACATATTGTTTTGTATATTTCGGTGCTTTTTATAACTAATAGGGCTGAACATTTATACAAATAATCCTGAAATTAATCGATAAATAATATATTTAACGCTAAAATAACCAAATACAAATTGCTCCTACTAAAATCATTCAAAGAGATTTGATTTTTTATTTACATGTTCTACCACACAGAGAAAACTGAAAAAAACATATAATAAACCTAAATGCATATGATCCAATATAACAAAAAGCCAAGTTGGCACCTTGAACCAAACTCAAAAAAACCACCCTAAAAAGGGAAAATAATATTAACTTTGAGCTGAGTGGAGGGAATTAGTTCTTGATTTTTATAGAATGCCCATAATCAGTGTTTACTTACATATTTTTTTTGAACGTGATAGCTTAAGTAATTCCTGAGAAAAAAAATATTGAATTTTTCCACCCTTATGCTAATATCTCGAATGGGGTGGCATCGATTGAGCTAATTTTTTGTATTTATAGTATGTGTGACAGTAGTACTCATTTGCTTTAATTTCAGCCCGATAGCTTTAGGGGCACTTTTCAATGGCTTATCGGAGCAGAGCCTTTGTTTGAGTTAACAAAGTACCGATATTATCTCAACAATATGAAAATAATTGAACCAATCCAATATTTTTACCAAGTTGAACTATATTTTTGTGTTAAGACCATACGGAACTAAAAAAATTGTTTGAATATATCAAACTTTCTAATCAAATATTTTGTTTCAGTCAATAGTGCACATTTTTTGCATATATTTGAAACAACAAAAGGCATGTCTGTTTCAAGGAAAATATGCTTAACAAAATATAATATAATTTCTTTTCAAAATTTCAAAGATGAACCATAATTTTATAAAATAGGAAAATTAAAAAAAAAAAGGAAACTTTCAACACATGTTTATAAACACACGCCAGCAATCATAGCTATCGTTTACTCCCGGCCCCATTTATATTTAAGTGAATTTGAAAAAAATATATAAAATGGATAGATGAAAATGAGGAAGAGCTACTATTCTGCTCTCAAATTCTCCAATTTTGTAAGAGTGTTAATTTTTATTGTTTTTTAAAGTTGCTCTCGTGAATATTGTCAAAACGTAACTTTTGGCCGGAAGCTCTGAGTTGCGAGTCCGGGATAATCAAATTTGAGACAACGCTGCATTTAAACATAAAATAATATATTAAACTCGCTTACATAGGTACTCCCATCTTCCATATAACTTGCTCTGTAGAATCCGGTCCTTTCTTCATTCAATACCCCTGTATATTCAATATATATCTCCAGAATCTTTCCAGCTTCCACTTGCTCCTCTAGATTGATGTGGATGAAATGCGCGCGGGTTCTTCGGTGATGGGATTAGCTGCTATCGCTAGATTTTGGGTTTACTTCATTTGGATTCTCGAACGGTTACACTATCATGGTCAATTTCAATGGCATTTCCGTGGAGTGTAATCTGATTTGTGTCCTCTATCACTTCGATTTCTATAGTTACCTTTCCGTTGAAAGTAAAGTATGGCTCGAAAGTCGGTTCTATGATAATGTCGTAAGCACGCGGGATAGTGTTGGTAGGCAATCGGTGATCGACGGTATCCCTGGCGATGTTTCCTCTTGGATTTGGTATGTCTGGGAAATTCGCTGAGCAACCAGCGGATATTAGAACTAATATTAACGCGATAACTCGTGCCATTGTCTGTTACACTGCTGCTAAATGAAACCAACTGACAGTTATTTTTCTTTGCACGGTGGAATATATATCATTTTTTTTTTATCAACAAAACTTTATCATATTATATTTATTAATCGTATCAGTAGATCTAGAGATTAAATATTAGTTTTATTGATCAAAGTGACTGGATTTGCATTGACGCTATTTTATCCGTACAATGTTCCGAATTTATTTTTATGACACGTTTCTAAAATTTATCTGTCGAAATTGCGAAATATTACTAATATTAATAGACATATCGGTATATCAAATTATTACAGATAAATTCAACATTAATTATGGAACCTATGCAGTGAAAAACAGTTAAATCTTAAATTTCTAATTTTCCCCAGTGACCAACTATATTTATTTCATATTTTATAAATATTTAAAAAATATTAAATCTTTCTTGAATATTAGTTGTATTAATATAATATGCATAAAATATATTATAGAAAATATATTAGGAAAACATTTAAAAAATATATATGTTATGTAGCATTAATAATATTTTATTGCAAATGTTTTCTCAATATATTTTCATAAACTCTGCAGAATATTTTGCTTTGTATTTCTGTAAATTTTATTTCATATAAAAAAAAGATTGAATTTTTGCTTTTGTACATTTGGTGCGTAGGACGAATAATATAAAATGGTAAATATAGCATACATATTAAGTAGGTATGTACATTAAATGATAGTTTAAAGATTAAATTAGATAATATATATCTAATATGAATTTAATTAGTATCTAAGTTGAGTGCTGTAACTTTTCTATTAATATATCTGTGTTTTGTATTATATTATTTGTAATATTTGTAAGTTTGCGAACGTCAACGCAACACCTCTATTCATTACGGTGCCGTGTTATATGATTTAGTATTGTTTATGCGTCTATGGATTAGTACATAGAATGCATACGCGCACGTGTCGTATCATACAACGTTTTCATTCGTTTGTCCGTACGTGTTATAGTTTTAATCAGTATACGATTAGGGCAGATAGGGTTAACTGCGTAATTAATTTGTTGCGGGGTGTGTTTTAGTTTTTGTGGTGACTACGAGGTAAGCAAAACTTTGAACATGTCATGGCATTTATAAGATAATTGGAATTGCTCAATATCGCTATGTACAGAAATCGTTTAAATATAATTGTAGGTGGAATTTCATGCATCATATAATACTGCATCTACCAGATAAAATGCTAGTTGATTTGCTTAAGAGATTCATTTTAATAGAAACCATAGTTTGGATCTGAAATACATTAATTTTCTGCCTGCATGACGTGGGTCGCAGGATTTATTTTATATATAACAGCATAAATACTCTATTATTATGATGAACAAAAATCATGTCTTATCGTGAAAAATGCTATATGCATTATGTTTTGTAACCAGTTCATTGCGGCACCCCTCTCGTTACACGAACTCTAAGCAGAGTAAGCATTCCCAATACTCAGTGACTTCCTCACTATCGCAAAGAAAAGATTTCAAGATCTGCAGTGTCAGTCGCCTGATTCCATATGCCTCCATTTTTTCGAAAAATAAACGCATTAGATAAGATATACATGTAAAGTTCGACAAGTTGTCCTTGCTTAACCTTCACTTGTCGACGACAAGCTTGACAGTCCATAGTGGTAGTATAGGTGATTTTGGTGAATAACTGACTATTTAAAATTATAGCTACTTTTATTATTAATTCGACCATGTTCACTCATTGAAGTATTCTCGAAAAAAAATTACAGATCCGAATTTGATATCAACCCATGGGAAGATTTTGCATGTGTTTTGTTTTTATGAATTTTGAATTATATTTTGTCGTTTTTAAACAAAAAAAAAAAATAATTCACACCCATTTACAATTAATTTTACATGTATCGTTGAAAAACTTTTTGCAATAAAACAAAATGTCCTACTAATGTACATTCCATATTTTTTATGACACACATAACCAAGAACAAAGAAGAAATTAATGCCCAATTCCCATTTTTTTCAATCGTTGCAAAGCTTTTCATCAAGTTTGCACACAAGCTTTCTTCTTAAGCTTGGCTCAACATTGTCATATGCTTTTACAGACAACCTTATGAAAACCTTGTCCTGTATCAACTAGCAACCTTATCATAATCTTGCAACAAGGTTACACCCTTGTCAATGACAAGCTCACCGATAAACTTTTTTCCCTTGTCGAGACAACCTTAAAAAGCTTGTGTAAACATTAAATTTTTATCGGAATATTATTTTTTTTTATCAAAGGCTTTGTTAGATCAAAAGGAGCCACATACGTTGGTTACTCCTGTCAAGATTTTTATAATAGTGTCATTTTCTTTAGTTCTTTCCTGTTTTAACTTCCAATACATGATGTGTGAAGCTACGTGACGACACGGCTGTCGAAATCAAAGAAAAGTGCAGGCTGCTTCTTCACCACTCAGAAGGATAATAATAATTTGCCGGCTATCAGTAATAAGGTCTGGGACTTCTTCCAGATCCTCAGGGTAAGCTTTTTGCCGTGGTTTCCCTTACACCTTGGGTGAATATTGGGAGGCAACTTAAAGTGGTATCATGGGCGCTAATATTCTAACAACTGATAGTTGACCGATTTACAGTAGACTCGCTATTATGTGAACTAATCACATTTCACACAAAGTAGTATTCATATAATTGCAAGGCTACTGTATTATATTTTTGTTATTAACAATCATAGGGAAATTATTTAGTTAGAGTAGGAACATTTCAATTGTTATGGAATCCATGGAGTACCTACTTGGAATAGGTAGCCTTGTGTAGTACCTTTAGGTAGAGCACGGGGTTAGGATGAATTGTAATTGTTTAGCTTTTCAGTGTAAACGTATCAATAAAATAAAATAAGCTGGCGAAACTGATTAGCCATGTATTAGCAATTGTTATGACACATTTTGTTTTTTAATTGGCTCATATGGACTGCATGACAATATAAACACAACATGTTTGTCAGTTTCTGATGAGATGATAACGAAAAAAATGTTTGCTAGAAATTTTAGTTACGCACTCGATGTGTAACGTTATTTTTATCTATGCTTTAAATTTAACGTAGTAATTTCCTTGTTCTGCAAAGCTACGCCTTGACGCATGCATTATTTTTGCATTTTGAGAATATTCTGTCATGCTATATATAGAGGCTGTGCATAAATTGGCGGAACAATTATACAGGGTGATTCTCATTATGTGCGACAAACTTTAAGACGCTGATTCCTGAGGTTATTTTTACCATAAAAGTTCATATGAGTATAATGTCCAAAACGGTTTGGTTTTAAAGTTATTGAATGTTTAATAATAAATTGTAACTATGACTAACACCATATAATATCATAGTTGTTCATCAAAAACTATGTGTTTGAGAGGGAGATTGTTTATTTGTCATTTCAATATTTTCAATAGTGTTCAGAGTATTCATTCAGTTTATTGCCAGTTTCTGTTTTCTAAACTGAATTACACGATTGCTGAGATGTGTGATATGCATTCGTTTGCGTCTTGCCAATGGAAATTCGCGTGCTGCTAGACGTCTTTATGATAGAACGAACCGACATTATATCATCCGCATCATTCAATATTTGCCCGCTTCACCAACGTCTTAGTGAACGGAAATTTTTTAAAAAAACGGACGACTGATAACGGGCACCCATCTACAGTGAGAACTCCACAAGTTGAAGAAATGGTACTAAATTGAAATTGAGGAACATCCTACTAACAAGTCCAGAAAAATTTGCGTTTGCTTTAAACATTAGTCACCCACAGTTTGAGAATATTGAAAGATCAACCTTTGTATTCATATCACATTCAACGAGTGCAGGCACTTTTTGTCCGGCAGATTTTCCGCGAAGAGTGGCTTTTTCTGTCAATGGATGCAACACAAAATCCCACAAAATCCTGACTATTTTGGCTCAAAATATCTTCACCGACGAGGCTACTTTCCTAGAAACGCAATTATTAATTTTCATAATTAATCACATATGGGCCGAAGAAAATCCGCATGAACTAGTGAATGCCCGTCATCAACCATCAATCTCTGTCAATGTGTGGCCGAATTGTTGAGAATCACTTGATAGCTCCACATTTTTAACCGATGCGGTTAAATGGAGAGATATCCGCAATTTCTTGAAGAGGAGCCACCCCTGCTGCTGCAATTAGATTACAAATGTATTTATGCATTGACGGTGCTCCAGCGTATTTTAGTTAGTTGCTCGCGAGTTTTTTGGACATACGTATCCAATCGTGCTGATAGGAATGGGGGTCACAACCGTACCCTCCTTGTCTCCAGACTTAATTCTTTGGACTTTTCCTCTGGCGTCACGCTTAAATCATTGATTTATAACGACTCCCATTGAAAATGGCGAGTGAACTGAAAATCGTATTATCGCAGCTTTCAAGACTAATTCGAAATCCCCTAGTTTTAGAACGGACTCGCCAGTCCAATTACGAGGGGATGATAGAAGCTTGTTTTGCAGTTGGGGCGCCTTTTTCAACAGTTAGTATAAGTATATTTTTTTTTACTAATTATTTTTGTTAATTTATATAAAAACATTAATTATGTTAACTTACTATTATACATTGTACAACTTTAAACTAGGCGATTTTGGACATATGGTCTTATGCATAACTTTTATGATCATAATAACCTAGGAGTCAGCGCTTAAAGTTTGTTGCATTATATTGAGCATCACCCTGTATATAGCCATGTTCTTTTCGTTATTTCTTAATCTAAAATCTTTATATCCTAATATCGCACTTTATTTCTGTTTCGCAGGCTGATTGAAGTACCTAATAGAACCTAGTTATGATTTTTTTCAAACTGTCCTTATCCATTGCAGAAGTGGCTTGTAATGAAAAATCTTTTTAGTCAACGCGAAACAAGTTTTTCAGAAACACTTTTAGATTGTTTATAAACTAAACTGGAATTTATAAATATCACACAAATACAAAAACTTTTGTCTCAAAGTTTTTATCTTCAAACACTTGTAACATACATTAGCAAGCCAAATCATCAGTGAACAAAAAAGATGGTCGAATACCAAATGTGTAAATATATAAGTATATCCTAGGTACAAAATTAATCTTCAAGGATTACTATCTTCATAAATTCTACATATTTTACAATTAAGGGTGTTAAATCGTATAGGTATTATTATTATGTTTTTTCATAAAATAGGTTCCACATATAAATCTTAAATTTGAGACTTAATTACGTTAAATATTAATGAAAAAGGCCCTTTATTAACAAAATGATAGGCTAAGCGATTTTTCCAACATATGACTCTTACAGATAAATGCTTCATTAATCTAATCTCCGCATTCCTTTGTTTGTACGCTATTACAGCATTATCAGATATTATGAGGTAAATATAATAATATGTAGCAGCTGTAAGTCATAACGATTAAAAAGTCTAAACTGCACAGGGTCATATCATGTAGACATTACGAGAAAAATTTTGTAATCGTGGCTGAGCCCCCTGTCCGAACCTAAGTGTTGTCCCGAGTATACCCCCACTACACATCATTCAGCCATTACCCTGTTATTTGTTGGTGCCGCTTGAGGGCAACGCACTTCGAACATTTTATTTAATTCTTCCGTCTCGAAATAATGATCCTTTCAGACATCATGATTCATATAAGAATCGAAGCTTGATGCATCGTACAAGCGCGGGAATGTATAGATTCATTCATGCGATATTATAGTAAAAAGGCGTGTTGCAATTTCTTATCTACATTGATTTTGTTAATCGATCAATCATTTTGCGTATTATTAAATAAATCCAAAAGATAACTCATTCATATGTACGGCTTTTTAACATAACTCTCGATTCACAAAGCAAAAGAAAAATTACCTTTTTTGCAACACTGAATCGCATATCGGTTGAACTTGAACTCTATCAGATATAAATAATACTTTGTAACTTACGTAGATGCTCTTAACAAAAAAGATGTTATTTATAAAGAAGAATTTAAATGCCTCAGTTTCCATTTTTACAAGGTTTTATTTATTCAGAATGAGTAATGAACTTACGGCAACATAAGATTAGTACTAATGAGAGCATAATTTATTAATAATACACGTTACGGTGCTTAACATGACGTTTCCTTGGCATGCCGACTAAATTTTGCCCCAAATTACTTTTTATTCTTTAATGAGAAAGCCGTTTCGGTGGTTTGTTTTATATTCGTGTAGTTACACCCCAGCAAAATTTACTTTTTTTTTGATACACCTGTTATACTTTTTACAAACACCATTTGTCTTATATGCAGAACATTTTTTAAAATCAATAATTTTCATATCACATTTAGTTTTTTTTTTTAGTATTAGAATTTGAAAAACCGGGTAATTGTATTTTACACAGGTTTAATATCGGTAACCATAATTTATTAAGTAAATCTGCAAAACTTTTTTTCCATATTTTCCCTGGAAAAGTGTATTTTTTTTATACCTCTTATTTTCTAACTTCTTTTAATTTTATCTATCTCACTTTTTTGTAACCATTAATTTCTGCTAGTGTACATTTATTCTAACTCTTTTTTAAATTACCTTCCGAAGCGTATGTTCATAATCTATGATTAAGAAAAAAATGTGTTTTTTGTTTAAGCTTGTAAGATGATTGGTAATAAGTGTTTGTGTGTGTGGCTTTCTATGTATTAAAGTGGATTGTCTTATCTTGACATAAGATTAAATCAAGGAATGTAATCATTTCATCCTCATTTGAAACGTAATTATTGATGGTATTATTATAATAAAATTAAGGAATACATACAAAATCAAGTGGTACCGCAAGAACATCATTACATATCTAATGCACAATTAGGGAAATAAGGAAATTTTATTTGGAAGAGGTTTGCTAAAAAGAGAGAGTGGGTTACCATTGTTCCAATGTTTTTTTATAAAATTATTATCAAGTAAAGATTTTGTCCATAATAGTTTCGTTAATTTGATGTATTCCAAAACCACTTGTTAAAACTTACACAATTTTCAATTAATGTTTAGAGTATTTAAGTCTTCAATTGTAAGAATCTTATTGGGAAGCTATTTAATAAAGACATAATATAGCTTCCTTATACCAATTAACACCCCTTAATTATAAAATTAAATTATGAAGATAGTAGTCCTGAAATTATTTTTAACCTAGGTATATTATATGTCATCTGATGATGTTAGCATAGCTTAATGAAATGCTTCAGATTTAAAACTTTGAGACAAAGTTTTTGGTCTTTGTGTGTAGTTATCAGTATATTTATCAATTCTATTAATCGTTAATTAATAAATTACACAGAAGGTTATAATGGATTTTTTTCATTTATCTATACTCATAAAAATCAATTCATATCAGCTATGTCATAATTGCGTTCAAACATTCAAAGAAGGGTAGTATTTATTGCCCAATCAACATTTTCCTGATTTTAACCAAAGCGTTACCAAGATTGTCCTACTTTTCGCCAAAACTTTGCATCTTGAGACGGAAATACAATTAATATAGACATTTGTCGCTATATGAGAAGTGTAGAATATCACTTACGTCATTGTACTGTTCTGATGTGTAATCTTTTTCGATCCTTCAATCAGATTTTCCGAGGTTAAGCTGCAAAAGAATTGCATAGAAGATTTTTTTTGGTAATATTATTCATATCATCAAGTTTTTGATAAGATTCATGAATTTTATTCTTGATGTTTGATAACACTTGAGTCAAAAGAATATCAGATTTATTTTGTCGTACGAAGGAAAGCTGGGTGAACTTGGGTTACTACTTTTTACACCTATTTCATATTTGTTTCAGAATTTCTTCTATCAGGTTTCAGAGTACAAAGCAATGCCATTTCGTTGAAAGGTATATTATAATAGTTGCTGCCAGTTGTACTTTGCATCAGAAACATCTTCTCAGCGTCCACAATAGTTCCTACATACAAGGCTCTATTCCTTGATTTTTCATGATGAGAAATGGTCCTGTGAAACCTTTGCCATGATCGTCACGACTTCCAAGTTTTTTTGGGAAAATCCAATGGGAGTGAGAAAGTGTTTTTTAGGCTCATTTTGCTCCTCATGGCTTTATGTTGAGTCCAGTAGTTTTGTTTATGATTTCTACGTCCAATCTCCTTAAAGACAACCATGCGCTTTTTCCAATCCATTTAGCGTCTCAGCAATTTTTCTCTCGAATAACTATTTGATGTGTCTCACAAAAATACCTTGCTTAGCTTGGATCACTGATCTTGGAACTACTCCTCATAATGCATTCCTTTATTTTATTCATATCTTGACAAAGTTTTCCATCAACCCGAACTTAATGTATAAAAGGAACAAATATTTTTTTTAGGATCTACCGTGGGGTACCAATGATATTCTTATTCCTGGTGTCAGTGAAGTTTGTTTTGGCACTCTTTCTTTTATAATAATTTTTCCTATCCGACGTCCATTCACAAGGAAAAACCCGAGTTCATGTGAACAAAAGTGAACCGACTTTTCAAATCGCCACAAAATTCCACTTACTGTCGTTTACTTCATTTTTCCAAGAGGAGATTTATTTCCAAAATCGCATCATGAGCCAAAGATATAGTGGAACTTCCATTGTGTAGTACGCTTTCAAGCTTAATTGGAGAGTCATAAACAAACGCCACTCATCTTATTATATTCAGTCAAGCATCTTCATAATAGAACGGACTCATTACAAATACAAGCCTTCTTCCATAGAAAAGAAGTTCTCAAGTCTACATGGATTACAAAAGAAAACTTTGTTCCACTCTGAAGAGATTCCGTCTTTATCTGAACCTAGACTTTGGCTTGCTTCTTAGACAACCTCAACTCGCGACGATCGTTGAGGTTCTTGACTTAGAAGATGCGGCACACTACAAGATGATCTGGTTGAATTTTGTATCCAAATTCATATGTCTTCGTTTATGTTCGTCATAGCATTTCATGGTAGCTTAGTGTATGTTTTGGTGGAGGTTGAGGCGCACATTAATTTCGGGCTGTGAAGGCTGGTCTCAGGGATGGAATATTTAGGATTTTTACAATATGTTTGGATTTAGAGTCATACCAATTATAGTTGTAACACAAAAATAGCAATCGGAATTGATCTGATGTTCTCCAACATCATAGATAGCAAAGGCTTTGTTCGTTACGCTGTAAAGTTCTGGCGCACGTAATCAGCAAATATGGGAGCTAGTTTTTGTCTTCATCAGCTGCTTTACATTGAAATACTCTATACTGAAATACATGCACTTTTTAAGGGGAGATGTGAAGCGTGTTTTTTGATATTTAATGTCAATTCGCCGCAAATTGTAGAAAGAGTTTTCGGGTGTTTACCATTCTTGACACTTTTAAGTAATGAAATGTTGCGGTTCACTACATAGCTTGCACAGAGCAGACTTTTTAAACGTTAACAACTTTAGCGTATACAGGCTGAGTTTTTTTTTATCTTGAGACAAGGACTATCTCTATAACACTGCACAAATCAAAAAAGATCTTATAAGATTAGTTATAATGTAGGGGCTCGTGTGGTGCCGAACTCGATTTCCCACCTCACCCTCCCAGAGTGGGAGGGGGGACACTTTGAACTTAAATGGGAACCCATTTTGTATTGCAGATTCGGATTCTACGCCATCATATTAGTTTTTTTTCGATTCGTAACTAGAATGCGCTGGAATCGCAAAAAAAAGGCGTGAATATTGTGGAGTCTAGAAAAATACACAAAAAGAGAAGCAAGCAAACATGATTTTGTGTTTTTTTTTAAATTTATACTTAATATTTAAAAAAGCCATTCAACAACGAAGATTTGCTTTATCAACCCATTTCAGAATGTGTTCGAAAAGGTGCCCTTCCACTTCGATAACTTTACTTATCGCAACTGAATGATTCACACAACTAAGAAGTGTTACGGCCGTAATCCTTGAACAAGCGTGGTGATTCGCTCAATCATCTTTCCCTCGTGGTTGGCACTTCTGTATAAACTTGAAACTTTAAGCGCCCCACAAAGAAGTCGGGAAGTAGATCTGGCGATATTGCAGGCAAGACACTGACAGCTCTTCCGATCAGCGACGATTGTAGGCTCGATACTTCTTGTGCTATTCCTTGAATAATGTGCCTGACAACCGTAATGTTGGAAGATAATTGTGTGTTGTTCGTCCAAGGGAAGGTTCGAGTAAACTGCAACGCTGCGTTCTGCAAGCATGTTTAAATATTTTTCACCATTTAAGTTTCCATCGATGAAATATGGACATAATCTTATTGCCAATTATCCACACCAAAGACTTATGTCCCAAGGATGTGATGTTCAACGTGCTGCAAACCAATGGGGATATTCGATACTCCAGTAATGCATGTTGTGCCGATTTACCGTACCGGATTTGTGGAATGTCGCCTCGTCAGAAAATAATACTCGAGCAAAAAATTGGGATTACTTGTATCTGTTGAACAGCACACTCCACACAAATCGCACCATCGATCTACAACATGCCACATGAAGTTCTTGATGCATGGAAACTCTAAGTGGATGATATTCCACGCTTCAAATATTTGGGCAGATAGTGGATGAGAATTCCTGATCCGCCAGCTATTTCCTCGAGTACTAATATGCGGATTATTACTACTGCAGCTATACGACGATTTCATTAATTTTCTCCAGCAATTGTTTTTCGACGATTACGTTTTCTGGCTGTACAGTTCCTTCGCTAGAGAACTGTTGACGACTCGGTAAAAAGAAGGCGATCGCACCTTGTCGGAAAACGTGTGAATAAAGATAAACAGCATCATCGATATCCTACCACTTTCTCCATAGATGTAAATCATTTTCAATTCTCTCTTGTAATGTTATAGCCTCCATTATGTTCAAAATATTCAACACTAACTAGTTTGTATGGATTAATAATTAATAATCTGAATGGGATCGGACAATGTGTAAGTATTCACGGCTTGTCAAGAACTGAATAAAGGGACGGTTTTGTATCGTTGAATAGCATTCCAATTGCGAAAGAAATAAATGTATCGAAGTAAAGGGGTAACAGTTCCAACACATGGCTTTTTGAAATGTAGTTTCGGTTAAATAAAAAAAACACAAAATCATGTTGCTTGCTTCTCTTTTTGTGTATTTTTTCTAGATGTCTCACAATCATGTTTTTTGCGATTACAGCGCAACTCGTACTAACCGACATCCGAAAAAAAAAGTTTCAAACAAAAACTACATATTTGATGGCGTAGAATCCGAATCTGCAATACAAAATAGGGTTTCCATTTAGATTTCAAAGTTGTCCCCCTCATCACTCTGGGGGAGAGGGGGCTGAGGTGGGGGATCGAGTTCGGCACCATTCAGTGTGCCCCCTACATATATAACAAAATCTTATAAGATATTTTTGATTTGAATCACGTGTTTAGAGATATTCCGTTGTCTCAAGATAAAAAACTCAACCCAGTATGTTCATTCACTGAACTCTAGCCGACAACTGAAATAATAAGAGATGCCTATCTAGGAATGCGGTAATGCCAGGTCTTAACACGTCAAGAACATGTTTCAAACCATTAACCATTGCATGCTGCTTGATCAGCTCCGGCTTTACCCGACAACTGAAATAACGTCAAGACTTTTCTCTATACACATAATCTTGCATGCATATTTTAGGTGGATAAGCCAAATATTCGGGAATATAAAAACTAAGAGTGATGGAAAATTCTGAAAACATAATTGATTTAGCATGTAAAAGTATTGGGAATGAGCATTTTTATGGTGGAGGCAAAAATCTTGTTAACACCAGTGTAATAATCGATGTGTGCAAAAATATAACCCAATACGTTCAAAGATGCTTTAGGCTTAGGTTTTTGATCATTCTATGAAATATTTTACCTAATGTTAATAATAATAATAATAATATAATAATAATTGTATACTTAAATAGAAATACACAACAACGAAGCATCAATATGTAGGAATAACATTTCGAGCTATTCCACAAGTCAAAACTGCTACAATAATGCTAATTCTTTTGTAAATTACCTTGAATTAACTTTCTTCCAATTCATCTTGACAAAAATATAAAGGTAATCTCTTCCAATAATCCCGATTGTAATATCGACGACAAAGCATTCCACCTATCCGATATCTTCAACTCACTAGCGCCATCTAATAATATCCATGAATCTAAAGAGAATATACATTAATCTTAATATATATAGTGTGTCTATGGATGGAGTTGACAAAATAATAGACAAAAAAAATTAATTGGAATTTAATATTTGGGAAGTAAGTCCTGCTTGTTTTGTTTCCTCCCAGAGTAAAGTTTTTGCCATGGTTTTCCCTTGCTCCGTGACCATTGATTTTATATAAGTAATAAGTATATAATCAATGACCTTGCGACAAACGCTGGGAAGATAACGAAAGTCGTTCCATGGGCGCATTTAATAATAACGATAGCTGATCGATTACAGTAGACTCGCGATATGTGAACTAACACATTTAAAAAAAGTAGTATTCATATGGTCGCGAGGCTACTGTATTATATTTTTGTTATTAAGAATAAGGAAATTATTTAGTTAGAGTAAGAACATTTCAATTGTTATAGAACCGATATAGTACGTAGAATAGGTAGCCTCGTGTAGTATATTTTTTAGGTGGAGCACTAGGTTGGGATGATTTGTAATAATTTAGTTTTTATAAATAAAGTGCTTGCTCTGAAACTTATTTATCATGCTTTCGAGTTTTTAAAATCTAGTCGGCCCTTGCAGTCGAGTTAAAAATGTTTTCAAAAATTAACTTCAACGAATTTTCTGTTTCATTCTTACGAAATATTTTGCCTGAATGAAGAAAAAAAAATTGCAAGAGAATTTGCATTTTGGGGCTTCAAGTAGTCTCACAATTTAATTTTGTGATATGATATTTACAAACCCATTCAGTATATCTTCATTTTCACTGCATCCTAGCGAATTGAGCAATCGGCGCTGAACCACGGGCTCATCTTCCTTGGCGTATTTCTGAAAGACAAACTCCATCTTTTCGTTCACCAGTCCTTAGAGCGGCACATATCAGAGGAGTTTGCATATTGGGTAGGATGGTCAGGTTATCACCATCTTTCAGCCAATCTGTCAACCGTTTGAGACCTACATCCCTACATTTTTTCTTACTGTATTTGTCTGTCCAAGTTAATAAGCTTATCCTGTTCAATTTGGTGACGTGGCGATCAGTTTGGGCTTCATCACAACCAACTGAGTCTAACGCAGTATCTAGGAGACCTAGTATGAACATCTGAAACAAGCAATTTCTACATTTTAAGTTTCATTTAGGAAAATACAGTTAGCTTAAGTCTGAATTAGTCTACGTCAATTTTTTGCCAAAATTGGAAATCCACAAATTGGCCCATTAAAAAAATGTATTCTTTCACTTTTGATGATCGTACTCTGCAGTTTCAAAATCTGAATGGCCGAATCGCCGGTCTTCTCTTGTTGGATTAGTTTCGTTTTAAAGGGACAATACGCACCTTAAAATCATCATATTGTGCTGTGTTCGACATAAAAGTATCCAGATAGCCCAGAAACTTAAAGACCGGATATAAAGGGATATAATCGGTTTCTTTGCTGATGTATCGGATCAAGTTTAAGGGTACATCGAATGTCACAACGCCTTTTCGCTAGGACGTAAGAATCATCCAGCAATTGAGCTCTATTTAATTTGTGCACCCGATCATAATTTTCGCTGTTCAGGAAGTTACTGATGCGATTCCAATTTTCCTTGTCGTAATTTACACGATAAAATCCTGGAATGTAACGTTGGTGATACGAAATGCATCTGTGAGGAAAGCTGTGGTACAAACTTACCAGTTTGCTGGATGTTCAATATGATCCAATCGTTTGGATTTAGCCCATCTGGGTTTGATTGCTGTAAACTTCTGCTAGTCAGCCACAAACTGGGCGTGGTGTTGGAGAAATTCGCTTTGCTGCTGGTGGCGTAACTGATTGGAACATACCAAACGGATGGATCGTCATTTCGGGGCTTGCCGCCAAGAATCTCCTCTGAAATTGTTTACTTAATCATTTTTACACATAGCTGGAAGAAATTGTAAATAATGACGCCAAGCCATCATTGACGTAAAAATACTGCTGTGCAAATCCATTCCTGAGTAAACTGGAATAATTTTTGTAATTTGGCGATAATTATTTCTGCTACAAGAGATGCAGAACATCACATAATCAACAATTCTGCTGAGAGTGATGGATGAGATTGGAGATGGTAAATATCAGTATTTTACGATAACAGGTACGAACTCCTCTTGTTCTCAGGTCATACCTATTACTAATATTTACTACCAATACCTGTACTGGCCTTCGAGTCTCGATGTGGATAGTTAAAATTGGTGTGGTATGTGTTAATACGCACTGAGTTTACCGTTGTATGGTAATCAGTGCGCATCTATTTAAATCAGTATCAGTATCTTTACACAGGAATTTATCAGACAATTGCCAAACAACTGGTGTAGTATTTTACCGATAAAATATTAGTTTGCGTACGCGTACTTATAATAGTTTCCAAAGACCTTTTGTCGCATTTGGCCATTAGGACGGAAGAAGTATAATATAACTGGTATATATTAAATCGTTTTTATTTATAATACCTGTACCTGTACCCCTAAGCTGTTCTATATTCATACCTGTTACCAAATCTCCACATCTTTGCCATTTTTAAGCGCTTGCATTTAAAAATCTCCTCTGAAATTGTTTATTTCAAAATTTCAAAATTTCAAAATTTCAAAATTTCAAAATTTCAAAATTTCAAAATTTCAAAATTTCAAAATTTCAAAATTTCAAAATTTCAAAATTTCAAAATTTCAAAATTTCAAAATTTCAAAATTTCAAAATTTCAAAATTTCAAAATTTTCAAAATTTCAAAATTTCAATTTTCAAAATTTTTCAAAATTTTCAAATTTTCAAATTTCAAAATTTCAAATTTCAAAATTTCAAAATTTCAAAATTTCAAAATTTCAAAATTTCAAAATTTCAAAATTTCAAAATTTCAAAATTTCAAAATTTCAAAATTTCAAAAATTTCAAAATTTCAAAATTTCAAATTCAAAATTTCAAAATTTCAAAATTCAAAATTCAAATTTCAAAATTTCAAAATTTCAAAATTTCAAAATTTCAAAATTTCAAAATTTCAAAATTTTCAAAATTTCAAAATTTTCAACATTTTCAAAATTTTCAAAATTTCAAAATTTCAAATTTCAAAATTTCATTATTCCAAAATTTTATAATTTCAAACTTCTTATTTTTTTTTAATTTAAGAAAAATTAGAAAGAAATGATTTGAATAATAATTTTTAATTATTAGATAAGTGACGTTAAATATAATATTGAATAACACATGTATTTTTATTTTGCGAAACGTAGCATCTTATAATCAGCATGACATAGATTAAGAATGCGGAATTTATCGGGAAATCTTGACCTCTATATATATATACATAATGACATTTTTCCAAAATTATGACTGACGGAATGCATTTTCTTCTCTCAATGTAGGATTTATTGGAGGATTAGACATTAAAATATCAACAATACACAATTACCTGATTGAATATGACAGAACCATCACGATAATTCCTTTCGACAGTGACAAGGGGATACCCAGCTGTATCAGTCCAAGTTGTCATAAACGATGCAATGTCTTCACCTTTAGGAAACGGATCGGCACCTGCTCCGTCTAAGACTCGTTGCCAGGACATATACAAATCTATCGGCTCTGCAGCATCGAATTGCCTAAGATTAATGAACGATGTGATGGATGAAATATCAAAGACACTAATGATATAAGAGCATTTCCTCTTACATGTTGTTAAGGTATAAGTTAAGACCTTTGCGGAAAATCTCAGTGGAGATAATGCCTTCAACCATTCGTATGACTGATGCGGCTTTGTCATAAGCTATGACATCGAAGAGTGAGCTTATATCCTTTGGAGATCCCACTTCTTGATTAATTGGCCTCGTCGTGTTTGTGGAATCCCTCAATAAAGCGTACTGTATTGTTTTTACCACCATTTGATGCATAGATTCCATATCTTCGGCTACCTGAAAGTGTGTTCGTTGTACAAGTTAGTATTTGGATGTGCCAGAGAACTATCTTTGAGTACACTTTTGCCGATTTAGTTTCAACTTCAATTATTGTTGATTTTGGTTTGCCTTAATTTGATGCTAGTTCAAACAATAGGAGCAAATAATGTTTTAAATACTTCTAAATCGCCGAACTCACAACTGATGATCCGTAATATCCAAAATATGTAGCAAAACCTTCATTTAACCATAGATAAGACCACCAAGCAGGGCTGACCAAGTTGCCGAACCATTGATGCCCAAATTCATGTGATATTATGCTGGTAATGCGTTGTTCAAGATCGGAATCGGAAATACCGTTGGCATATGCTAAGTACATTTCTCTGGAAGAAGAACATTGGCATTAAGAACGTTGTAGATACATAATCTTTGTCAAAATAAGTCTTTTGGGTAATTTAGTTGATATGTATTATACAGGCTGTTCCTAAATATCATGTACATAAGGAAGGGGGTAATTATTTGGTTTATTTTGTGCCTAAAATTTCATATAAACATAGGGTCTGCAAACGCTTCGTTACCAATCTGCAGGGTGTTGAAATTTCAAGATTTTTTTACTTTTTACTCTATAGTTCCTACAGTTTTTGAAAAACTTTGCTCAAATTTGGAAGGTAGGTTACGCTATAAGGCCTGCATCATTAGCCATGCCAAATGATGATGTAAATCTACAGGGTAATAATTTTTTTGGGGTCATGCCCTCTTTTCCCACCCTGAACTTTTTTGCGATGCGCCACTGCTAGATTCTAAAATACGCAATAAATTTTCTGTCTTGTTTAGAAACTTTTTGATCTCTTGTATTTTTTTCTTATCTCTGACCGTTATCGAGAAAAAAATAGAAAACAATTTTCTGTAATTCGCCAGAGAAAATTAAATTTTTTAAAATGGTCTAGCAGGCTCTGGCTTTATTCAGATAATCACTTGAGTTTATTAATTTGACAACTGACATTAGAAATCGTAAACTTGTGTCTGTGTAAGTAAAGTTTTAAATTGCAAACTGTAAGGTGTAAAAGTGTTTTGTAAATATGCCAAATTTCACTAATTCTGAAATGGCTGATATGCATTTTATCTACGGCCTTACGAATGGAAATGTAAGAGAAGCCAGGCGTCTGTACATGGAGCGCTATCCCAATAGAATGATACCCGATCATAGAATATTTTCAAATATTCATAAGCGTCTTGGAGAAACTGGAACCTTTAAAAAGTATACTAATGATGCAGGTAAACCACGTACTGTTAGAACACCACAGATCGAAGAGGCTGTTCTGAATGAAATAGGCAGACATCCTCGCACTAGCACCAGAAAAATCAGTGAACATTTAAATATTAGTCATCAAGTTGTTTGGCGTATTCTACGTGTTTCCCTGCTATACCCTTACCACATTCAAAGAGTGCAGGCTCTTCTTCCCCGAGACTTCCCTTTAAGGATTGATTTCTGCCAATGATACCTTAATAAGCTAGCAGCAGACCGCATTTTTAATTGTAAAATCCTTTTTACCGATGAAGCGAATTTTTCAGGGACTTCAATTATGAATTTCCACAACAACCACACGCGGGCAGATGAAAATCCCACATGAAATTGTACAAACGCATTTTCAAGAACAGTTCTCATTAAATGTATGGGGTGGTATAATTGGAGATAATTTGATTGGTCCTTGTTTTTTGCCTGGTCGACTTACTGGTTAGTCATACAGGCTGTTTTTGCAGAATGAATTGCCTTTATTACTTGAAGACTTGCCCCTTTTACTTAGAAATCAAATGTGGTATATGCACGATGGCGCCCCATCACATTTTTCTATTTTGGCTCGGGATTATTTAAATGAAGTATATGAGAATAGGTGGATAGGACGAGGTGGACCTCAGCCTTGGCCCCCTAGGTCCCCTGACTTAAATAGTATAGATTTTTTCCTGTGGGGACATCTCAAATCTCTAGTGTATACAACACCTGTGAATACTGTTGATGACTTACGAAATTGAATAATCGATGGATTTGAAACGATAAGAAATACTCCAGGAGTATTTGAGAGAGTGCGAGCATCAATGAGAAGAAGAGCGGATGCCTGTATAAGGGTTGGAGGAAGACACTTTCAACAATTGTTGTAGCATAGTTTCCTTGTCATTGTTATTAATTAGGGTTTTTATTGTTATTAGTTATGTTACTTTGTATTGTAATAAAACAATGCTACGAAAAACCGGGTCATCCTATTTTTTAACAGGTAGTAGCACCTTAACTCTTAAAATTAATAAACTCAAGTGATTATCTGAATAAAGCCAGAGCCTGCTAGACCATTTTAAAAAATTTAATTTTCTCTGGCGAATTACAGAAAATTGTTTTCTATTTTTTCTCGATAGCGGTCAGAGATAAGAAAAAAATACAAGAAATCAAAAAGTTTCTAAACAAGACAGAAAATTTACTGCGTATTTTAGAATCTAGCAGTTGCGCATCGCAAAAAAAGTTCAGGGTGAGAAAAGAGGGCATGGCCCCGAAAAAATTATTACCCTGTAGATTTACATCATCATTTGGCATGGCTAATAATGCAGGCCTTATAGCGTAACCTACCTTCCAAATTTGAGCAAAATATCTCAAAAACTGTAGGAGCTATACAGTAAAACGTGAAAAAACCTTGAAATTTCAACGCCCTGCAGATTGGTAACGAAGCATTTGCAGACCTATGTTTATATGAAATTTTAGGCACAAAATAAACCAAATAATTACCCCCTTCCTTATGTACATGATATTTAGGAACACTCTGTATATTTACATTTAGATAGGTGATCAAAAGTATATAAAAATTTTGTTTTTTTTCCAAAATAACTTGTTGTGGAGATAGTTTGTGCTCTCCTAGAAACCAGATTAGCAGTTAATAAATATAATTTTTGAGTTAAAATACTTAATTTTGTTATTAAATGACCATTTTAACAATTTTTATTCTATTCCTTTCAATTTTTTGAATCGTTACAAAGTATATTTAATAAAATTAAGTTTTTGACATATTATTACTAACATTTTGTTCTCTTAACTCTCTGTCTCAAAACATTTAATCTATTTGAATTTAGGTGCAACTGCAAAAATAGTATTTTAAATAAAAGTTGATTGAATACGAGGCAAACAGTTTTTTTTATCACAAAAAATTTAATACTTTGGAAGAATGAAGAAGGAATCATGAAATTTGAGGTCTAAAACTTTCTTTTCCACATACTTACATATACAGAATGATAGAAAAAGAGGTCTAGTCAAACACGGGCAAAACAGTTCTTAAGAGAACTGAATTCTCAGAAAACCGTTTCAACAAAATCTGAAATAATAAGTGTGAACACTATGGACCTAGTAGAGGACACTTACTGAAGACTTTGCATAGATCAAAAACAAATTTTATGTTCTCTATAGCTGTGATGGCTTAGCAAGAATGTCAAAGTCACAGGAACGTGCATCTTTAGTTTTACATTTCGTGGTTTTTTGGAAAAGTAGAATGGAATAATAATCTCAAAGTAAACTTCAAGTTGTATGGTGTTAACATCAACGAAGAGGACTTGAGTGATAGAAAATGAAAGATAAATTTGACGTGTATCAATTTATGTGTTATACTTCTGGCCAATATCATCAAATTGGAATTGAGGCTAAAGGAAGAGCACCTTTACGGTGATTTAGTCTTTTTGGCATATATGTTCACAATATTAATGTACTGAAGTGATGCCAATAAATTGATATGATTATGATTTCTGCTATTGTGCTCAAAAAATCCAACAGCAGATGTTGTAGATTGAGTCACATTCAGGTGCGATAGTTCTTATTCAAACGACAAAATTAGAAAGCATTTTTAAGAAAAAAAAAAAGAGATGACAGCAGGGCTTTGAAAGCTCACACTGAAATACACGCATATTATTAAAATCCCTTTTATGGTAATTATTTTACAAGCGTTGGAGATTCCTACAAATTTCTTAGTACTGTATAATATCATCTAATAATTACCTGTACGTTACTAAACCCCAATTTTCCATAGCACCAGCAGCAAAATAACCATCTGGCAAACCGATTTGATCCATCTTCTCCAAAGTATATGGAACATCGAGAAATTTAGCTATAGCAGACAAAGCATTCACTCCAGTCTTTAAGGCGTAGTTGCCTCTGTTCTTTGCAATTAGGGACGGCCTCAGAAATACTCTGTGATGCATATCAGACACGTTAGCAAAATCGGAGACCACAAACGCCACCAAATACGTGGACATCCTCACTGTTTTGGCGAATTTGTCTTGAAAGCGATTTTCTGATATTTCACTAAACATATAGAAAAATATATGTAAATGTGGAAACAGTTTTCCTTTGTTAAAATCTTTTAAGGAATGTCTACATTTTGGGCTTACTGCGTGCTAATCTTGGCCATGTTAGAGATGCTGTTATATCCTGCTGGTCTAATGATCGTTATTTCGAATTTTGCCTTCAAAGCTGGTTCGTCGAAACATGGAAACGCTCTTCTGGCACTTGTTGCCTCAAATTGGGTTGAAGCTAATTTTCTGCAATTGAATATATAGCCATTTTAACTAGCTGTTGGGTCTAGTGGTGCATGCGAAAGTATGTCATAGGTATCATAGGTTCTAGGTTATTTCATTTTGAGCATTTGTTTCAAATAAAGACAAAGATATTTGTTTTCTCTCTTTATTGGTAATCCTGACTAAATCCAGCGAGCCTTTAGTTGGCCAAGAATTCAAAAGTTAAACCAGTTTTTTTTTTTATATTTTTATAGATTTGATGTTGAATTGCATAATAATTAAATAAACAAATCAAAATCAAACATTAGCGACGGAAATTAAGGAAGCAAACTTAAGATTTACGTAGGATAGAGCATATTCACCTACCTCGATTTATTAGGTCTTTAAAATTTCTTCTTCTAGAGTAAATTTAATAGTATCGAATTTTGAGTTTAATTTTGAGCTAAAATCTGCAATGGTTGCGATATTTTATCTCGTGAAACACACTGAGCAGCCTTTTATTCACTGCGAAATATAAACCTCATCTCAGTCAAAGATCGGGCATTCATAAAATCAGAAATAATTGCTCTAATAAGATTTATATTAACAGAGCGTGCGTTTGGAACCAGGTTTAAGGAAAATCTAGCAAGTTATCGCTATGGGAAGCTTGAATCATCCAGTGTCGCACAATATATATAAAGGATACTGGACATAATGTATACAAAACCTTAAATCAACGAAGAATGTAGACGCATACCAAACCATATATACGAAAAAACATTTAGATAACTGATAGAATCAGGAAGTTACACGCCTCTATCAGTCAATTTTTACGTATTTATGAGGGTAAACAGTTTATATTCCCCGCTAATTTTTGATATTTCGATGGATTAGGTGGACGTATAAAATGTTACCTTTTAGAGGGAGATTTTTTTTTTTTTCTTAATTCATTCGGTTATTGGTTGATAATAGGAGCCCACGTGTTTCCTAAACAATTAAGTGTCCCGAATTAATAAAATCTCATGTGGCGCGACGTGATCAGATATGTTATGTGTCAATTACAATCGAAATTAAACAAAAATTCAAGAAACCATAAGCAAATCCTTAAATTCAAAGTTCAAAGTAATTAATCGCTGACAAAAATAGTCCAAACTGTGGTACTGGTAATGCTGCAAACTTCTCCTAAACCCCTCACCACAAACTGCACTAAACTGGACGTACGTTTCGATAGCAAAGCTATCATCATCAGCAGAAACACTGAACTGAATTAATCGATGGAACAGAGACCTGTAGAATCTCTATGTTAATAGGAAAATGGTAACACTAATCTAGAGAAAGTTTCAAATAATTTAATGATGCTAATACAATTGCTTGAATTTTTGTTTGGTTAACCAATTATATTCTAATTCTATGATAAAATGTTTGTGGATCTTATAGTTTTAAATGAAAGACGACTTTTAATTCATCAACAATGTTTCAACAATTTAATGCTTTTTTTCGATAAGTACAACAAAACACAAAGAAGCAACGTCATTACAATATAAGAAAGAAAAAATAAGTAAAAACTTAGAGTTTGTTGCAATAGAGAATGGTACAAGTCTGACGTCAATTACTCTCCGCTGCCGGCTACCACTATATGTTCCTAGCAACGAGGCATCGTCTACCAATATTCGTTCATTGCGCATTTGACGTCATGTACCATTGCAACGGACTCTACATGAAAACAATTATTATAATGTGGATGACTTTCATCTACTATTATGTTACAATATAATGTTGCCAGTCAGCTACATATAACATGTTAAAAGGTTGTAAGAGACGAAATCACATTTAATATTACAAACAAACATTTATAAAACAGGAACTGCAAAGATTGCAGCATGCCGTTCAAATATCCGTTTAGGGCAAAGCAAACAATTCTTAAAAAAATTGAAATTTTTGTCAAGTTAAAGTATACGTGTAGATCAATGGCATACAATATAAGGCAATATGAAAGTTCCGCTACAGTTTTAAAATAAGTAAGAGTAAATTTTTGCTAAATTATTTGTGTCAGTTCTAAAATTCACACTTTTTTTTCCTTTTTTTATATAAATCAGTTCTAAAATATTTTTTGCATGATAGCTCCTTTCTTTTATTAAAATTTTTGTTTTATTTATAGCCATAAAATTCACAAACATTTTATCATAGCTGATACAATTGTTTCGCCACAAAGTAAATTCATCAAGTGGATGAAGGTATAAAAAAATAGAAATAAAAAGATAAAATCTGGTAAATTTCTTGTCCATTATGATCAATGGCAATTGTTAACTTTACATTTTTTTTTAACATTTAGAAAAAGGCTATACAGGGTGATTCGCAATATATGCCACAAACTTTAAGAGCTGATTTTTGAAGTTATTTTGATCAGAAAAGTTCATATGAGTACATGTCCAAAACGGTTTGGTTTTAAAGTTATTGAATGTTTAATAATAAATTATGAACTATGACTAACACGAAATAATATCACAGTTCTTCAAAAACTATTGTGTTGAGAGGGAATTGTTTATTTGTCATTTCAATATTTGTCAATATTTGTCAGAGTATTCATTCAGTTTATTGTCAGTTTCTGTTTTCTAAAATGAATTACACGAATGCTGAGATGTGTGATATGCATTTCGTTTACGGTCTTGCCAATTGAAATTCACGTGCTGCTAGACGTCTTTGTGAAGAATGATACCTGAACCGTATCATCCCGCATCATTCAATATTTGCCCGTCTTCACCAATGTCTTAGTGAAACGGGAAATTTAAAAAAACGGACGACTGATAACGGGCACCCATCTACAGTCTGAACTCCACAATTTGAAGAAATGGTACTAAATGAAATTGAGGAACATACTACTACAAGCACTAGAAAAATTGCGTTTGCTTTAAACATTAGTCAGGCCACAGTTTGGAGAATATTGAAAGATCAACTGTTGCATCCATATCACATTCAATGGGTGCAGGCACTTTTTCCGGCAGATTTTCCGCAGAGAGTGGCTTTTTGTCAACGGATGCAACACAAAATCGCACAAAATGTTGACAATTTTTCTCAATTATTCTCCACCGACGAGGCTACTTTCTCTAGAAACGCGATTATTAATTTTCATAATAATCACATATAGGCCGAAGAAAATCCGCACGAACTAGTGAATGCCCGTCATCAACATACATCAATTCTCTGTCAATGTGTGGGCCGGAATTGTGGGAGATCACTTGATAGGTCCACATTTTTTACCGATGCGGTTAAATGGCGAAGTATACCGCAATTTTCTTGAAGAGGAGCTACCCCATACTGCTGGAAGAAGTTCCGTTGCAATTAAGATTACAAATGTATTTTATGCACGACGGTGCTCCAGCGCATTTTAGTCTTGTTGCTCGCGAGTTTTTGGCCAATACGTATCCAGATCGGTGGATAGGACGGGGAGGTCCACAACCGTGGCCTCCTCTGTCTCCAGACTTAAAGTCTTTGAACTTTTTTCTCTGGGGTCACCGTAAATCATTAGTTTATACGACTCCCATTGAAAATGTCGATGAACTGAGAAATCGTATTATCGCAGCTTTTCAAACAATTCGAAATACCCCTGGTATTTTAGAACGGACTCGCCAGTCAATACGACGGAGGATAGAAGCTTGTATTGCAGTTGGGGGCGGTTATTTTCAACAGTTAGTATAAGTTAATTTTGTCTTACTAATTATTTTGTTAATTTATAATAAAAACATTAATTATGTTAACTTACTATTAAACATTGTACAACTTTAGAACTAAGCGATTTTAGATATATACTCATATGAACTTTTATGATTAAAATAACCCCAGAAATCACCGCTTAAAGTTTGTCGCATATATTGAGAATCACCCTGTATGTACAGTGTCATCCACTAAGTGTGTAACAAATGGGGATTTTCTTTATTAGTTGTACAATTATACAATAAATACCGCCAAACGTAGGTGCATGCTTGATATCTAGACAGGGCACACTTTAGCTGTTTAAGACAGTCTAAGTCAAACATGCACGCAACGTTTGGTAGTTTTAATTTTACAATCGTGCAACTGTTTGTTGGACACTTAGTGGACCACACTGCATATATAACCGAAACGTCACGTTAATAACATATCTAAATTCAAACAATTTTTTTATCCCGTCCGCTAAGGACATTCGCATTTTAAGAAATAATCAAATAATTTACTAAAATCAGCACTTCATATTACTGACCTTGAGTTTCCATTTTCATCCGTGTACTTCGCCAAATAAAATCCTGCGTTTTCATTATTCAATATTCCACTGAAAGAATCTATGATCAGAATGTATTGCTTAAACTCCTCGATGCTTTGGCGAAAAGTAATCGTATAAAAGTGCTTGTCATCGTTGCTGTACGCGGTACCGAGTACGGAATTAACAGCCATGCCATTTATGTCCAATAACTTGATGCTACTTTCATCTATGGTCAATTGGTAGGCGTGCAACACAATTTGATTTGTATTGGCATGTGAAAATATTGTTATTCTGATGCTTCCATTGAAGGTGTCCGCATCAAAGTTCGGTTCCAATTCGATTGCATACAGTGATGGTCTTAAATTCGTTGGTAAAATGTAATCAGTAGCCTTAGATCTTGACTCGCCGATATTGCTTCTGGCTAAAGGTGATTGTCCTTTGACTGAACTCAAAATTAACGTTACGATTAGTATAGTTGATGTCAGCAGCATTTTCTTTTACGCTTTTTGGACAAATTGCTAAGAGAAGCTTCCTGATCGATTGGGTTATATACTTGTAAGGTCTGTTCGAATCAATAGGTGCTAATGGATTAAGTGCTAACGTAGCAACGCTTGGTTAATTTTCGATAAGATTGAAGGTTTGTTAATAAGTTGTAAATAACTTGGAAATGCTATTGTAAACATGTAGATGTTTAAATTAGGTATTCAAGTAGATAACAAATGGCTGCTTATCGAATTCTTAAAGATTTCGTTTAACATATCTGTGAGGGTAATATATGTTATCATGCTAATTTAGGTGCAAACTACTTGGCTTGCAACTGTTTAAAGTATTAACTGTGTAAAATGTTAAAATGCGATAAAACACATGCTTGATACATCAAAAATACAGGGTGTGTAGTAAGCGTATGTATGTATGTATGTAATAGAAGGGTGGTGTTACACTGCGACCTAAAAGATCTATTGTGTCCCCTATTCTAACTGCTTTACAGCTGGCCTTCCAATCTTATTCCTTTTAAAAAGTGTAGGATGTCAGAGGGCCCCAGTCTAGGTAAGTCTCCCTCTTCGATTTCACATGCACCCAAGTACAATGCCCTCGGGTTGCACAGTGCTACGCAGTTCGAGAGGAGGTGGATGGATGTTTCATCCTGTTCCCCACAGAATCTGCATTCAGGATCTTTTTCCAATCCAAGCTTACTCAGGTGTCCTTTCAGTCTACAATGGCCTGAAAGTATTCCTGTTAATATGCGAACATTGTTCTTACTCAGGTTGATGCATTCTGTAAACCTCTTCTGGTTATAAGTTCCCAGAAGAATTTTACTTTGCCTCATTCCCTGGAGATTTTCCCAGTAATTTGATTTTCTCTGCTCCATTTCCATTTTTAGTTTCTTCAGTATTGTACTGCTACTTAACCCACAAAGGGTTCAGGCCCTACAAAGACATTCCAGCCCCTTTTTTGCGAGGTTATCCGTTATTTCGTTTCCTTCCACTCCTGTGTGACCCGGAACCCACAGGAGGGTTACTTTATTTCTTTTGCCTAGCTCATTTAGTTTCCCTAGGCATTCCAGACCATCTTGGAGCTGATTTCATATGAGTTCAGCGCCTTGATGGCTGCTTGACTATCAGACACGATGATAATCTCCTGCTTCCGATAGTTCTTTCCATAATGAACTGAACACATCTTCCAATAGCGTGTATTTCCGCCTGAAATATACTTGGGTATTTTCTCAAGCTTTCGAAATATGTAGTCTAGGCCATATATTCCTTTTCCGTTCCTTCTGCCGTTTTGGAGCCATCAGTGTACCATTTGATGGCATTTCTATTCTCTATTCAAGTTCAAGATGGTGTTATGATCCACTCGCTCCTGTTACTTAGCTTTATGGTGAATTCTTTCACAAAGCTAAATTTTTTTAACATATCATCCCGGGGCATATCCCAGGTTTGATCACAGTCAGGAGATTGAGGCCTATGCGTAATCATTCCTTCCTTGACCGTTCTTAGTGCGATTCTTTTCGCCACACCCTCTACTACTATGTGGAGGGGGGCAAGATCCAATACTACTTCAATAGCTGCTGTTGGGCAGGTTCTCATAGCCCCCGTTATGCATACACATGCTAATCTTTGCACTTTCGAGAGGTTAGTTCTCGCGGTGGCCAGATTAGTTCTTTTGCTCCATGCTACTGATGCATAGGTGATGATCGGTCTCACTATCGCTGTATACATCCAAAGCAGTATTTTTGGGTTGCATCCCCAATTTTTCCCTGCAAAGTTTCTGCACACCATCAGAGCTCTTTTGGCCTTGTTGGTTACTTCAAATTCATGTTTGTTCCATAGAAGTTTATTGTCTAGGGTAAGGCCTAAATATTTAACTTCTGCTTTCCATTCTATATTTTGCCCATCCAGTTTTATGGTTCTAAGATTGGATTTTCTTTTCCTGGTAAATGCTACTAGGGTTGTCTTAGTGGGTTGACATTGAGTCCCATCGATTGACACCATCTTCTCGTGAAGTTCAAGCCTCTTTGAACTATGTCACAGAGGGTATTCTCAAATTTGCCTCTTGCGTATATGACAATATCATCAGCATACCCTTGACAGGATATGCCTAGATCCGTCAGTCCGCATAAGAGTTCGTCTACTATTAGGCTCTACATAAGTGGGGATGTAACTCCCCCGTGGGCATCCTCTGGTCGTATTAACCGAGATGGTCTTATGTCCCACCTCCGCCTCCACCGACCTGGTAGACAGTAGTTGCGACATCCATCTAGAAGTCACACCGTCTACCCCCCTATTAATTAATGCTTTTTTGACAGACTCGTGTGGAGTGTTGTCAAAAGCACCCTCTATATCTAAAAAGGCGCACACTACGGTTTCTTTATTCGTCAGGGCATCTTGGATTTGGTCCGTCAGCTCCACTAATGCAGTCTCAGTCGATTTGCCTGTTTGGTAGGCGTGCTGACAGGGGTGCAATGGCACCCGCTCCAAGATGTCTGTTCTGATATAGTTATCTACAGCCTTTTCCACCGTTTTCAAAAAGAATGATGTGAGGCTGATAGGTCTGTGGGATTTAGGGTGCGTAATGTCCTTTTTCCCTGCTTTTGGTATAAAGGTGACTTTGGCCCTTCAAAAGTAAGCGTAAAAGAGCATATAGCGTATAAAATTATATGGGTACTGCGATCTATTCAATAAAAGAGCTCAATATTTCATCGCTTATTAATGATTTCTTCAGGAGGTAATAATTTGAATATCATAATATTGTCACTTTTTTTTGGCTATTCAACATTTCTAAATTACAATATTTTACCTATATCTAATCGGGGGTGAAGATCATATCGAAAAGTTGAAATAGGTAGGTCTTTGACTGCGTTCAGGGAGTCACGGCGCTGGAAGCGTTAACCGTTAGCGCTATGACCGGCGCTGGAACTCCCTGAACGGTAAATTAAAAACGAAAAAAATATATCACTGTAACAGGATCTTGGAATAGCAAAAGGGATACAGGAGAGAAGGTATGGGCAACCAATCCAACCGTTGACTAATTTCCAAATAAACTTGGCTCCAAGAACTTCACGCCGGTGACTCAGAGATACAAAGTTGCGGTCTAACAGCAAAGAACAGTAATCAATTCTACGTTCAGGATATATACCAGTCGTTTTGAATGTAAGAAATTTTAAAAAGCGACGTTGTAACTTTTCAACAGATAATTGCTGATAAATATACTGCGGAGACCAAACTTGACATGCATATTTAAGTTTACTAACGACGTAGGTAAAATAAAATAATTTCAAAACGCATGACAAATCCTAAGGTTTTGGCTGCCGACGCACAGAGCTGAGTGATGCTGGTAGGAAACGTTAAAGCACTTATCAAAATACACTCCCAGATCTTTAATAGTATCCATATTGCTTAAGTTTTCACCATTGATAAAATAAACGGATGGAATTTTGTTGCAATCAGCCCTACGGGTGTACGACACATGAAAACATTACTAATGATTATCTTCAGTTTTGAGGACGAACACCATTCAGTGATATAACCTAAATTATGTTATGCAAGTGTGTAACATCATCCCAAGTTTTGATGGTACAATAAATATCTCAGTAGATATAGAAACCAGGTTCATTATAGTTGAACGACTCTAGCCGTACTGTGTATAGAACATTCTAAAAATAAATTAGCTGCTTGTGGGCACGTAATATTCGAACATTCTTCGCTCCATTTTTTCTAGAATGTTCCAGGAACGTTCTGGTGCTACTAGGGCTGAATGATTTTTTCAATCTCTATAAAATAGTTAATTCACTAGAAATTACACAGAAGGAACATAATAGGATTTATTTCAGTTTTATTTAATGCTTATAATACATCAATTTTACATTAGTTATAATTCATAGATTTTCGTTAAACCATTTCAAAGCAGAGGCCAGGTGCTTATCTGCCCAATCTATATTCATCTGGATTTTAGACAAGGCGTTATCGAAAGATTGTCCTACTCTTTCGCCAAAACTTTCCAACTAGAATAGAAACGCAAAAGTGATATATATATCTATAAAGAGGTGTAAAATAACACTTACGTCATTGTACTGTTCTGACGTGGTGAATTGACTTGCGATTCCTTCAATCATCCTATTTCTTTCCGAGGTGGTTAGGCTACGAAAACAATTGCATGGAAGAATTTTTTTGTTAAATATGGTATATTATATCATCAACGTTTTTGATTAGAGATTCGTGAATAAAATACAAGCTTTGGGATATTTGGCTCAAGGGCCATTACAGTGATCTAATTTCTTCGTATAAGTTCGTAGCATGTTCGTATTTCGGACGATAGCGCACGAACTTTAATCATTGTATTAGCCCTACCTGTGATGTATGCACCAGCCGCCACTGTTATTTACAAGGGAACACCGGCGGGTGTCCTCCTCCGATTTCGATGAAACTTAACAGATCGAAAGAGTATCTTAAAATAAGAGACACGTATTTTTTTTTATCGGCGTATCCGCACGATTTTGGAGTACAGCCCCCTCCAAAGTTTGAACGATTTTCCAATTTTTGCAAATATTTCCTAAATTATAACAGATATTAAATTTTCTTCTCAACATAATTTGCAGCATATTGCATTGCCCTAAGGGTGGCGTCGTCCGTATTCGCAAAAAGTTAATAACGGGGGACGGGGTACCCCATACCCCCCATTTTTTTTACATTTTTTCTTTTTCTTATTCATTAAAAGAAGGCCGATTTTACATAGAATACGATGATGTATAACAAGTTTAGAAAATTAATAATTGTAAAAATAGAAAAATAATAATAAAGCTTCAAAATTAATAAACTTGTCTATTGATATAAAATCAAATGAACTATAACAGAAATAAGTTTTATCCTTAACATAATTTCCAGCATAACACATGGTCTCAAGGTAGATATCTTCATAAAAAGCTAATAACGGGGGACGGGGTGCCCCATATCCCCGCATTTTTTTAATAATAAGTTTATTCATTATTTATCAAAAAAAGATCGCTTTTACATAGAAAACGGTGATATTTATAATAAATTTATAAAATTAATAATAGTAATAATAACTCAAAATAAATATATGTACGTGTCTATTGTGATGAATTTGACATGCACTTATCTACGTGAGTTTAATTAATTATTCAGTCACTTCAGATATAATTGGTAATTTGCATTATAAATTTAACGCGATAAGGGATCTGGTGATTAATCATACCATCGCAACAATTCCTTTGACACCGCAAGAAAGTGAGTTGCATGATGCCCTGAAAAATATAATTGTATCTGCTCAACAAGACGCCATGTTCTCCTTTCAAGACGTAACGCGATTAGAGTTTGAAGAATTAGCAGAACCACACGAAGCGCAATTTGTGGAAGAAACAGCAGAAGACGAAGAAGACAATTATGAAGATATTGCATGTGTTCCTGAAGAAGGGGGTAGCGTTATAGACCTAGATTACAAAACTAGAGCTGTCGACCACTGGAAAAGTGGTAAATCCAAGCCACGTACTTTGGCAGGTGTCATCCAAAAATTCAAAAAGTAAAATTGCTACGACAGTTGCGCAGATGGGAAGAAAGTGTTAATAGAGGCGGCACCCACACGGATAAATTACGGTTTATTACTGAATACGTTCTTACAAAATTTGAAAATAGCATGTTGGATGGAATATGTATATTAATCTTGTTCGCTATTGCAATACATATATACCAATGATCGCATTACATTATGTCATTTTAAACATTTATAAGCATTATAATGTTTTTCTAATTCTGTTCTATTGTTTCCGAAATGTTATAATCGTTAGAAACACATTAGTTATATTTATACTCCATTGAATACTTACATTGTACACCTACTGCACGAAAAACTTGAAATAAATTAAAAAATGTATGTATTATTTAATCTTCGTCTGTGTAGCAATTTGTTCATATATACGCACTAAAGTATGGTATTCTAAGAATAAATACATTTTATTAAGGAAATATATAAACGCAGTCACTAACTGCAGTTGATAAAACGATTCATATTGCTACCACCGATAAAAGTTTCGTATAGTATATAGTATAAGTTAGTAGGCATAGAAAGGTTTGACCATAGCTTGTCGAGTAGATACAATTCTAAATTAAGAAATATTTAAGTAAGGAGAGCAGCGGACTAACGATAACAAATAATTGTTGTTAATGTACTATTTTTATTATTACAATTATTTTTATTATTAATCCTCCAAATTTATTACCATTGTTTTCTATGTAAAAGCGATCTTGTTTTGATGAATAATGAATAAACTTATTATTAAAAAAACGGGGGTATGGGGTACCCCGTCCCTGTTTATTAGCTTTTTATGAAGATATCTATCTTGAGACCATGTATTATGCTGGAAGTTATGTTAAGGATAAAAACTTATATCTGTTATAGTTCATTTGATTTATATCAATAGACAAGTTTATTAATTTTGAAGCTTTATTATTATTTTTCTATTTTTACAATTATTAATTTTCTAAACTTGTTATACATCATCGTATTCTATGTAAAATCGGCCTTCTTTTTATGAATAAGAAAAAGAAAAAATATAAAAAAAATGGGGGGTACGGGACCCCGTCCCCGTTATAACTTTTGCGAATACGGACGACGCCATCCTTAGGGACATGCAATATGCTGCAAATTATGTTAAGAAGAAAATTTAATATCTGTTATAATTTAGGAAATATTTGCAAAAATTGAAAAATCGTCCAAACTTTGGAGGGGGCTGTACCCCAAAATCGTGTGGATACGCCGATAAAAAAAAATACGTGTCTCTTATTTTAAAGTACTCTTTCGATCTGTTAAGTTTCATCGAAATCGGAGGGGGACACCCGCCGGTGTTCCCTTGTTAGTAATATTAAGTTGAAAACTATCAAGAAAAATTATATTGCTACTCACAAAATGACATTAGAAATATAGTTACATATTATAAAAGGTAAGCGGCTTATTATAATATGCAACTACCAGTAAGTCAGTACCTACTGAGATGTAAAAAAATGTTGATAATGTTTTTTTTTTTAATTACCTTGAATAGACTTTCTCCCAATTCATCTTGACGAAATCATACAGGTAATCACGTCCGAATAATCCCGAATTGTATATCGACGACAAAGCAGCGCTCCTATCCGATAACTTCAATTCACTAGCGTCATCTAATATAATCTCCATGAATCTGAGAAGAATGTGCATTAATCTTAATATACTGAGTATCATAGAATAATTTTCGGAAATGATGGAAAACAATGACATAAATTAATATTTTTTATTAATAAATTATTGTCTGGAAATTTCTGGGTGTGAAGATCAACTAGGAATCTTTAATAGCAATCTCAATGACAACAGGAAAGAGTTAAATTAAGAAACTTATTCTTAGAAGTGTCTTCGATCATTTCTGAAAATTAGGAATAGTTATTCCGTGAGACACTTTATATATATTCGTCTCCACATTATATCATAAGATCCAAAAGTAAATACAGGCATGTGGAGCTAAGTGCTACTGTATAGAATTTTACATGTTCGGTGTAATGTCCACGTTACGTTTTACAATATATCTTAGTATGTAAATACATATGCAACCCAAATGGCCGTAGTAACCAAATCAAACAGACAGCACTTGCAGAGTGTCTTCATCTTCAAGTAAAGAAAACCACTGTTTTCAATGTCAAAACGCATGAGAGAGTCACACCATTTTACCTGAAAATGCATATGTAACTCTCTTATAATAATAACTGAGCACTACAGGCATTGAAGGCCCTTGGTTAGAGCAGGGGTCGCCAAACTACGGCCCGCGGGCCAAATCCGGCCCGCTGCGTATTTCAATCCGGCCCGCGCAGGTTGTAAGTACCAAGCGGTTAATTCAGCTATTGCCGATAGTTTTTCTCACCCACAATAAGGGTTTACGAAAATTATTGTACCGTGAGGTATCTACATCTACTATTTACCGACTGATAGTCAACTGATGTCCCGGTAAATAAGTCCGGTTAATTCATTTACTATGAACGCTTTCGGCGTACTTTGCAATAATACTCCTAAACCTTATTTAGAATTAAATTTGAAATATTCATGAATAGATTTGCGATAAAGCTGAAGAAGTGTGCCCAAAGAAGAGGGTTTGTTTTTCTGTTGACCTCTCAGCTCAAGCGACTGTCAGATAAATTGAGAATATCACAATACGCTTCTTAATGGAGAAGGCAAAAATGTCTAGTGGTTTTTGTTAGTTCTTGATGAGTCAACAGTCATTGTTGATACTGCCCAAGTATTTTTGTTTTGTGTAAAGCTTTCAATAAGTCATTACATAATTCATCAAACACCTCTATCTATTTTGCAGTATTGAACCAATTGTGGCAGTGGTTAACTTTATTGGCTCTCGGCGAGTTAACCATCGCTAGTTCGATGGTGCAATAGTGGAAAAGTTTTATTGAGATTTTTGGAACCAGAGAAATTATTAATATTTTTTTAAATGAGAAAGAATTTCTACAATCGTTCCGTCCATTAATAGTAATTATTGCTTCTGTTTCTTATGCCCTCTCAACTGAACCTTCGTCCCTTCAAATTATTTTAAATAAAAAGATATTAACATTCGTTAAAGTATTACAAAAAAATATGTCGCAATTCATTTCTTGTGATCTAGATTGGATTAGAATTCCTAAAAATTGATCATATTTTACTTCAAAACTTTCTGGTTGGATGTTTTCAAGGTGCCCAAATCTTCAGAAGTAGCAGGTATTGAACTACTGAGATGTGTTTCCAAATGCCCCAAAATAGTGGAATCTTATTTTTCTTGGCTTTCGTCATAACACTACTATAGGTGTGTCTTTTTTGTCTTTTTTATTAATAATTTTTTGGCTTATTGCATAGTGCTTGATTGTTTTATCAATCGTTTATTCCAGCATCTTGTTTTCCTGTTTCTTCCAATGTTACTCTTAAATATTTAAATTTCTTATTTGCTGTATTTTAGTATCATTTATTCCAATTTTAGTTTCAACATTCTGGTTTCCAAGGATTTTAGCTTTTTCTATGTTTATTGTCATGCCCTCTTCCTCCATGTTTCCTTTCCATATGTTCAAATTTTCTTTGTTTTTCACTGTCTGTTATTATTACCACATCGTCTGCAAAGATTCCATTATGCAGCTATTTCAATCCTCTGCAAATTCTTATATCACACAAACACTTTTTGTTCGCATTTTACTCTATTTTGCAAATGCGAACCAGATGAAGATAAACTTTTAATATTTAATATTTACTGTTTGGTTTATATATTGCGTACTTTTCTAGATACTAAAATATAGAAAACAATGATTATTGTAATGTTATTTATAATCCACCAGGTAAAAATTATTTGACCATTTGGAAAAGTTAATAAATAATAGGAATAATTTAAAATAAAACCACTGAGGCCTATAGGGAATCTTGCAGAAAAATATGATATACAGGGTGTTTTTGAAAGAAAAAAGTTTGGTAACTTTAAGATTCTTTGACAAGTCGGTAATTTTTAAACACCCTGTATGATACGACGGAAACTTTTTGGTACATTGTTTTCGGTTCAATAAAACACAGAGGAACACTTAATAAAAAATATACACGTTAGAGTTTACAATCTGGCCGGCTGAACTTAATTTTCGTTATGATTTGGCCCTGTCCTAAAAAAGTTTGCCGACCCCTGGCTTAGAGTGATCGCATATTGCTGCTTAACTTTCCAGATTGGCAATGATGCACCCTTCCTTCTCAGCCGTACTGCCTGATCTCAAAATAGAAGAAAGATCTCTGGAAGAATTAAGATGGTACCCCTAAAACTGCTTTTTACATTCGAAGCAGTCAAACCCTAGTATGATATACAAACCAATCCAAGATGAAGTAGAAATGGGGATCGAGATTCTCAAAAGTCTGCACGCTTAGTAAAATTAAACCTACTTGACCTTTTAAGTAGAATCCTATGCCATGTTTTTTTGTGTGCAGAGAGACCTTAGGACAGGTGCCAACATCTATATACGGGTTGATTTTTGGAAAACAACCCACCTCAAATATTTCAGAAACTAAAAGGAAGTCAAAATTTTTCGAAAGCATGTCTACTTTTAATTCAAGGGGGAAACGGTTTGACATATGAAATACATTTTTGACGTTTACAACTGCGCCTCCACAAGTACCCTCTCAGAAATTTTAAATGGAACGGCCCATCGTGTGGTAACTCAAATGAAAGCTTATTTTATTAGTATGATGGTGATGTATCACTTGTTTACCTTTTGTTTAGTTTATCATCGAAAAATGATAATTTTCATACTGTACAATCTTACAGTCAGTTAGGCGTAGAAAGCATAATCAAAAAGTAAAAGAAGCCTTTGATGTTATTTCTGACAACTGTCACATTAGTTGCTGTCATTCAACTTCACCTGGATTACGTAAAATTATTTACATTTAGGGTGCTGAGCAGTGCACTCATGACACAACAAAAAAATTAATCAAAGACATCCAGATAAGCATATGGATCATAAATACGTTCGCGAACTTTAGCAAATGCTTTAAACAACTGGATTAGCAGTGAACAAGGAAGGGAGTGCAAATAAGATAATAGATGAACTGCTGGAGATCGAAGTAGTTGGAAATTTTACTATGGAGCCAACCAGCTCTTTGCATCAAGTTGCAGCATCCTCTGGCCTTTCTTACTCTGGACTAGAATTCTGCGAAACTATGACCCAAATGATATTGCAAATGCAAATTTGGTAAAGTACATTTGTTTTAGTGATGAATGCTCTTTTTCTTAAATGGACGTGTGAACCAAAATAATGTACGATGCTGATAAACATCTCCATATTATAAGATAGGAACATACCCAAAAGCCTCAAAACATTAATGTGTGGACAGGAATACTCGGTGATTCATTTGTTGCTGGTGACGTTTATTTGAATATGTTGGGGAACAGCATCGATCCCATTATAGCTGAGAAAGTGGATAACCAGCTTGATGCGGAAGATAACCAATTCTCGATAAACATCAATTGTTTTTTCAGCAGGACGGTGCTCCTTCGCATTATGCTGAAAATGTTCGTAACTGGTGTAATCAAAGATATGCAAATCACTGCATTGGTAGAGATGCAAACGATTGAGTGTGATCACCAGACCTGACAAGTCCTGACTTCTTCCTGCGGGGTCATTTAAAAGTCAGTGGTTTATAAGACTCAACTAATAGATTTAAATGATTTATGTCAACGAATTATTAACGTTTGTAGAAATATTCCAAAGAGAATTAAAAAAGTGCGACAAGAATTTGAAAACCGACTTTACTACTGTATGGAGAACAACGGTGCTCATTTTGAGCAGTTATTGTGAATATTGTTGCTTGTTTGTTCGTTAATTTTTTTTAATGTTACTGTTTTTCTTTTTTTAATTGTTATTGTCACATTAAAGACTTACAAAGTTACTAAAGGAAAACTGATCATTTTCCGATGGTAAACTAAACCAAAAGTAAATAAGGTAGTTTGAGGTACCACATGATGGGTCGCTCCATTTAAAATTTGTAAGGGGGTACTGGTGGGGGCGCATTTGTAAACGTCAAAAGTGTAATTCCCATGTCAAATTGCTTCCCCCTTGAATTAAAAATAGATGTTCTTTTGAAAATTTTTAAATTCCTTTTAGTTTCTGAAATATTTGAGGTGGGTTTCAAAAAATCACTCTTTATACGTTGACAAGCACATTGAACGCCTTAAATGAAGCAGTCTTGAGTGTAAACGTTGGTCTAAGTTGGTGCGGGACAGCTTGACTAGTATAGTACATTCGACTATAGCAGGGTTTTTGTATTGTGAGTACCAGGGTGCCATCATATAGGCAGCCACTTAGATGAATCCAATTTGGAGTGATCAAAACCAAAGATTACAATGTGGATGTTATCTCATCAAAGTAATTGAACTCCTCTATTGTTTTACTTTTAGGTGCTCTGTATCAATAGTGATGATCTATTGCTTCAAGAAATACACAAAAGGAAACGAAGCTGCACTGTTTTATTATCGATGAAGTCAACATAATTTGTCGACGAGAATCTACATTTCGCGAAATTAAAGCTCCCATTTTGTAACCTTGCGATTTAATTTTAGATCATATGATCTACATCATGATTTGATTGTTGATATGATCATTTACAAACCCATTCAGTATATCTTTATTTTCACTGCATCCTAGCGAATTGAGCAATCGATGCTGAACCAGAGGCTCTTCTTCCTTGACATATTGCTGAAAAACGAACTCCCAATCTTTTGGTTCAGCGGTCCTTAGAGCGGCACATATTAGAGGCTTTTGCATATTGGGTAGGATCCTCAGTTTATCACCATACCTCAGCCATTCTCTCAACCGTAACAGTCCGACATTTCTACATTCTTTCTCACCGTATTTGTCCATCCAAGTTAATAAGTTTATCCTGTTCAATTTGGTGACGTGGCGATCAGTTTGGGCTTCGTAACAACCAACTGAGCCTAACGCAGTATCTAGGAGATCTAGTATGAACGCCTGAAAAAAGTAAATTCTATCTTTTGAGATTCATTATAGAATATACGATTACCTTAAATCCGAACTAGCCTAGGTTATTTTTTTGTCAAAATTGGGATTTTTAGGCAAAATACTTATATAATACGTTACAGTAAAAGACAATTGTTTACTGAGAGCTTTTTTGGACAATCAAGAGAACACTGACAATCCCAATATTCAGATTTTGATGGAACAACCTCTCAACAAGGATTCACACTAGCTTTTAACTTTTTAAATTATTTAAATACTTATTAAATTATTTTTTGAAAAATAAATATACGGGGTTTAGGGAATCTCATATATACAGGGTGGCGTATTAGTGTGAGAATGCTCCATATCTGACAATGTAAAAGTTATCAAAAAAAAAATATATTAAGAAAGGTGTAGGTATTTTTAGGCTTCATATTGTAAAATTAGGTACACATATACAGAGCTGTATTATAACATCGTCCAATTGCGAATAAATAAATGTACTAAGAGGCAGAGTGGTCTATGCCAATATGCTAGATAAAAATATCGCCATGAGGACCACCAGAGAGTGTCCTCAAGGGGGAATATTGTCACCACTGCTGTGGAGCTTGGTCATGGATGATCTCGTCAGATCATTAAACGACAAAGGAATATGGACGTTGGGGTACGCTGATGATATTGTCATCGTAGCTAGAGGGAAATTCCCGAGCGTGATGGCGGGTATAATGCGTAATGCACTGCGAACGATGGAGGAATGGTGCCTTTCACAAGGACTCTCAGTTAATCCACAAAAAACAAAGTTGGTTGCCTTTACCAACATGAGGAAACTCGATGACCTAGGCGGCGTTAGACTGTTTGGGCAGGAGTTACAATTAACCAAGGAAGTAAAGTATCTGGGTGTTACCCTCGATGCGGAACTTGAGTTGGAAAAATCACTTAGTCAAAACAACGACCAAGGCTACGCAACTATTCTGGCGCTGCAGGTGGATCGCTGGCAAAACCTGGGGATTAAAGCCGAGGGGTGATCCATTGGCTATATACTGCCGTGATAAGACCAGCAATAATATACGGGGCAGTAGTCTGGTGGAGGACAGAAGTGTCCTCCGCAGTGAAACTGGTAACCGGTGTTCAGAGACAGGCGTTGCTGGGTATCACTGGTGCAATTAACAGCACAGGGATCGCCTCTCTGGAGAGCATTGTGGGCCTCCCCCCGCTGGAGCTTTATGTGAGAGCGGAGGCAATTAATGCGATCCTTAGTCTGTAAGCCAACAACCTGTGGCATCCCAACTTCAGGGTGGGAGGGCACACTTATACTACGGGCACGATGCTGGACGGGCCATTGTTGCAAATGCCCACGGACAGCATGGCATCCGAAATTATCTTCACTGAAAAGGTAAAAATCTCCATACCGAACAGAGACCAGGCACGCAGTGAGATCGCTCCTAATGATAACTGGTTCACGGACGGATCCAAATCCAGCCAAGGCACAGGAGCCGGTATTTGTGGGCCCAGTCCTAATCAAAGGATATCTATAAGCCTGGGGAAACATACAACGGTCTTCCAGCGAGAGGTATCCGCCCTTGCAGCCTGTGCAGAAATGATTGCAAAAGGGGGCTGCATGAGGAGGAAAATTAATATAATGACTGACAGACAGGCTGTCATTAAGGCAGTCTCGAACCCAGTAACTAGGTCAAAACTAGTTACAGACTGCAAACTATCACCAATACACTGGTACGAGACAACACGGTGTCTCTGATTTGGGTGCCGGGACATGAGGATATAAAGGGCAACGTAATAGCCGATGAACTAGCCAAGGAGGGCTCTAAGAGACACTTCATGGGTCCAGAGCCCGTATGTGGGATCACTAAGGATTCCGCAAGAAAGGAGATCTGGACCTGGTTAGATAAAGAAACTACAAAGAAATGGAGGTCGACTGAAGGTCAACTCCATACCAAAACGCTGATAGAGGATGGGGATGGTAGTTTCTCTGATAACCTACTTAGGCGCAGTAAGAAAGAAGTTAAGACCATTACTGGGTTGTTAATTGGACACTGTCCCCTGAAAAAGCATCTATACAACACAGGCCGAGTAAGCGAACCGTGGTGTAGAAGATGTGAACTACAGGAGGAAACTAGTTTACATGTAATCTGCACATGTGAGGAACTTAAGGTACTTAGGCAGAAGTACTTCGGGAGAGATCTATTGGAGCTTTCGAAGGTCCTCAAGTTTCCACTGCGCAAGATACTGGGTTTTATAGAGAACACCAAGCTGCTCGTGTGGAAATAAGAGAATCAATAGGGATGGTACAATGAGCACCTTGCTCAAGTGCCCGGACATCAAGCGCCCACCCTACTTGAATGAATGAAATGAATGAAATAACGGTATTGAAGTGAATGGGCACAGGTTCGAACACATGGCTTTTTGAAATGTTATTTAACGGTAAAATAAAAAAAAACAAAATCATGTTTGCTTGCTTCTCTTTTTTGTGTATTTTTTCTAGACATTCACAATCACGTTCACAATCCGAATCTGCAATACAAAATGGGGGTTCCCATTTAAGATTTCAAACTTGTCCCCCCTCCCACTCTGGGGGGGGAGGTGGAGAATCGAGTTCGGCACCATTCAGTGTGCCCCCTACATTATAACAAATCTTATTAAGATCTTTTCCTGACTTGATGCAGTGTTTTAGAGATATTCCGTTGTCTCAAGATAAAAACTCAGCCTGTATAATAAACGTAAATGTATACAGTCTAATATACCAAACAGCCAAGTTGGCACCTTGAACCAAACTCGAAAAAAAAACCACCGCTAAAATGGGCAAAATAATGATAACTATGAACTGAGTGAACGGAATTCCTGAGAAAAAAATATTGAATTTTTCCACCCTTATGCTAATATCTCGAATGGGGTGGCATCGATTGAGCTAATTTTTGGTATTTAGAGCATAATAATAATAATAATAATAATAATGCTTATTAATTACATGGACACCTTTGTGTTTGTAACATGTCAAACTAAACAAATAATAAAGATAATTTAAACTAGAATTAGAATGTGCGAAAAGAAAGAGTTATCGAAACTAAGAAAACATAAATATTAATACCTAAATTAAAGAACCAAAAAATAACTACAGCTACATAACTAAGTTTTATGAACAAAATATATGATTAAAATGGTAGAATTGAAAACTGTATGTAAGCAACTCATTTGCTTTAATTTCAGCCCGATAGCTTTGGGAGCACTTTTCAATGGCTTATCGAAGCAGAGCCTTCACAGAAGAACCTTCTCCAATTACAATGATATTTGTAAATTTACAGTTTGGACCAAATAAATACGCCAAGTCTACTTTAAAATGACACATTACCATTAAAATACTGTAAAATAGTGCAATTAGTTTATTGTGATACCACAATAGTTTTTGACTGTGTACCTCGAAATGGACAGAGTCTGTCACTTACGTGAAAAAAAATTACGTAGTTCAGTTTTCAATCTGTACAGTTTCAAAATCTGAATGGCCGAATCGCCGGTCTTCTCTTGTTGGATTAGATTCGTTTTAAAGGGATAATACGCACCTTAAAAACGTCATATTGTTTTGTGTTCGACATAAAAGTATCTAGATGTTCCAGAATCTTAAAGAACGCATACAAAGGGATGTAATCGGTTTCTTTGTCGATGTATCGGATCAAGCTTAAGGGTACATCGAATGTCACAACGCCACTTTTCGCTAGGGCGTAAGAATCGTCCAGCAATTGAGCTCTGTTCAATTTGTGCACCCGATCATAATTTTCGCTGTTCAGGAAATTACTGATGCGATTCCAATTTTCCTTGTCGTAATTCACACGATAAAATCCTGGAATGTAACGTTGGTAATACGAAGTGCATCTGTGAAGGAAGCTGTGGTACAAACTTACCACTTTGCTGGATGTTTATTATGATCCAATCGTTTGGACTTAGCCCGTTTAGGTTTGATTGCTGCAAACTTCTGCTAGTCAGCCACAAACTGGGCGTGGTGTTGGAGAAATTCGCTCTGCTGGTGGTGGCGTAACTGATTGGAACATACCAAAGGGATGGGTCGTCATTTTCGGGGCTTGCGGCCAAGAGATCTTCTCTGAAATTGTTTACTTAATCATTTTTACACATAGTTAGAAAACATTGCAAATAATGACGCCAAGGTTTCATTGACGTAAGAAAATTGCTGTGCAAATCCATTCCTGAGTAAACTGAAATAATTTTTGTAGTTTGACGATAATTATTTCTGCTGCAGGAGATGCAGTATATTGCAGATGGATATGATAATTGGAATTTGAGATAATAATAAAGATGAATCAACTCTATTTTTGATTAGTTTAATACGAAATCCATCGCTGTGATCAATTCTCCGACGCGATAAATGCGTCAAATCACGTTAATAAGTCGCTATAAAAAGATACATATGCTTGCGTCATTCTTAGTTTTAAACTAAGCGTATTTAATTTAATTCTATTTAATCTCTCTTTTATATCAGAACGTCTATATAAAATACAGGCATGAGGACAAGAAATTATACAGGATATTCCACGTAAGTGGTTCATTAAAAGTTTATGATGTTCTATTATTTACTTATATTTGAGATTTTGGCACCAGTATCTGTTCGATTGGAACTATAAATGTAAAATACCTTAACCAAAATATCACTTTCGGTGGACCGAAAATGGATGTCAACTTTCTTATTTTAATAGAATGATATAATTTTTTATTCATTTCGATTCTACAACTATAAATACGTCAGTTTTCATTAGCTATTCCTATAGCTACATGTTGCCGTTTTTGAGTTATTTAAGTTTTTCTTTTTTTTTAGTCATAATCATTGCATCATTGAGAAATTAATATCTCGGTTAACACTGCAAGTAGAGACTCCAAATTTGCTATGTTATGAATGTAGATATAACTCTAAGAAACGGTAAGCACACTTTACATTCTAACATACAGAGTGTTCAAAACTGAGGAACAAAGTGACATATTTTCAAATGCAGAAAACTTATTTTTTTTTAAATAGAACACCCTGTATTTTAATTCGGAATTAGGAAATAAATATCATCCCCTATCACTTTATATCAGCATTCCCTATACCTATCTTTAATAGATTTTGTGATATGAGCGACTTTTTGTTAAACAGACTAAGTAGCCCTATCTTTAAATGTTTGTAGCTGGCTCTGAAATGGATTCACGTCAAATTCATGTATTGTTTTTGAATAACCATACAAGAATGTCTGTTCTGAAATTTAATTTTCTTTCGATTTTATACGAGTGTCATTGTGTCTATCTCCACAGGTTTTGGAGATATTCGCGATTTTTCAGTTTTTCATGATAGATACGTATTATGAAGCGCCGACCACCTTTCCCTCGCATTTCACCAGGCTTGGGACTGGCTGCAGTAATACTGGCATGCTTAGAAAGTGGCCAACAGAATACAATAAGATGACTGGGAACAAACAAAACTTGAAATTAAAAAAAAAAGAAAGCACAACATTGTGAACTTTTTCGAAAAAGTGATATTTTCAGGCGAAGCTACCTTCCACAAAAATGAATTTATGTATCGTCAGAATTGTTGTTGTTATGACACACAAAATCCCCATCGATTTATTGCAGCACATAGTCAGTACAGAAGGTCAGTGAACGTGTGGGAAGGTATCATTGGACAACATATCATAGGCTTGTTCTTTCATAACCAAACGCCGATGGGTAGGGTTTATATGGAATTTCTTCAGAATAATTTTGGCGTTCTGTCAGAAAATATATTCCGCTAGCTACTCGTCAGCTGATGTGGTTCCAACACGATGGTGCTCCATCTCCCAATACTGTCAAACTTCGTCAGTTTTTGGATGTGTCTTTTTCAGACCGCTGGATTGAGCGTGGAGGACAGATGACAGATGGCCTTCGAGATCGCCAGATCTTACAAGCTGCGATTCCTTTTTTTGGGGTTTCATTAAAAATGAAGTTTATGAGACGCCACCAACAACACCTATGATATGCCCCATCGTATTTTAAAAGCGTTTCAAGAAGTCACACCAGAAATGTTCAAAAGTGTTTGCAAAAGCTATTGCAATTATGTAGCGCCTAAAATGGATCGCATTTTGAACATTTAATATTGTTGTACAAATTCTTCTGTATAATGACGGCACTAACATTTAAAGTGTAACCTGTTGCGAGCAAGACGCTCGACGTGTATGTACGCCATTGCTATGTTCATTTCCAACGCGCTTCAGTAAATTCTACATTTTTTTAATTTCAAGTTTTGTTTGTTTTCAGTAGTGTTATTGTATTCTGTTGGCCACTTTCTAAGCATACCAGTATTATTGCAGCCAGTCCCAAGCTTGGTGAAATGCGAGGGGAAAGTGGCCGGCGCTTCGCAATACGTATCTATCATGAAAAACTGAAAAATCGCGAATATCTTCAAAACCTCTGTAGATAGACACAATGACACTCGTATAAAATCGAAAGAAAATTAAATTTTACATCAATTTATGTAAAAATTGCTATACCATTCAATTTAAAAAAATCAAGTTATCCATGATTTTAGAGTTCGAAAATTACAGAGCCCTATTTAATAATTTTGTAATGTAAACGCAACAATTTTAAAATAAAAGACGTGTGCTGTTTCATGATTAAGCGAAAACTGAAAACCGCATCTTTCTAATTTTCGTATTTCCGGAGATACTTCCAAACACCGCAGATATTCCAAATGTCATTTTTTTCGAAAAAACGTCATGTAATTCGGAAACGGTACAACTTAGCCCCAATGTATGCCTAACGTATTGTTATTTAAATTTAACAAGGAATCCAAAAATACAATAATATACAGGCTGTTCCATTTAAAATAATAAAGTTAGTATCTACTTCCGGTACAACCGGAAGTCCACCATTACTGAAACTAATTTTAAAATCTGTAGAATA